>ABLG01001026.1:0-63295 GCA_000172435.1 Meloidogyne hapla | reverse complement strand
TTTAATTTATTTGTAAATTTTATTCAAGTTTATTTAATATTCTGATTTGTAAACTTGTGTTTATTTAAAACTTTATTTATTCAAGTTTATTTAATATTCTGATTTGTAAACTTGTGTTTATTTAAAACTTTATTTATTCAAGTTTATTTAATATTCTGATTTGTAAACTATTTTTATTTAAAACTTTTATTCAAGTTTATTTAATATTCTGATTTGTAAACTATTTTTATTTAAAACTTTTATTCAAGTTTATTTAATATTCTGATTTGTAAACTATTTTTATTTAAAACTTTTATTCAAGTTTATTTAATATTCTGATTTGTAAACTATTTTTATTTAAAACTTTTATTCAAGTTTATTTAATATTCTGATTTGTAAACTATTTTTATTTAAAACTTTTATTCAAGTTTATTTAATATTCTGATTTGTAAACTTGTTTTTATTTAAAACTTTATTTATTCAAGTTTATTTAATATTCTGATTTGTAAACTTGTGTTTATTTAAAACTTTATTTATTCAAGTTTATTTAATATTCTGATTTGTAAACTATTTTTATTTAAAACTTTTATTCAAGTTTATTTAATATTCTGATTTGTAAACTTGTGTTTATTTAAAACTTTATTTATTCAAGTTTATTTAATATTCTGATTTGTAAACTATTTTTATTTAAAACTTTTATTCAAGTTTATTTAATATTCTGATTTGTAAATTTAAGTTTATTTAAAAAAGCTGCTAAAATGTTTTTAAGTTTAATTTCTGATTCTTTGTTTTTACAATTCTTTCCTTGTTTTTCTGATTTGCGATATTTTACAACTTGTTTATTAAATAACCAGAATTTATATATTTCTTTTGTTTTGCAAAATCTATTATTTCCATATTTTACAAATAACCAAGGTTTTTGAGTTGTTAAATATATTTTTTTGCTAAATGTGGAAACTTTCTATTTTTGGATTTAATGTTTTAATTTTATTATTCTAGTTTTTAAAAAATTAATGTTCGCATTTAAAATATTTTATTTAATTTCTGTGTTTTGTTTCTCTATCTTTCAATTTTTCGATATTTTACAAATTAAAAGAAAATTCTTAGAAACAATCTTAAAAACATCATTTTTTATGTTCGCGCCAAACATTAAACAATAAAGTTTTGTTTAAATTCTGTTTCTCAAAATGTTCATTTTAACCATTAAATTCTGATTCCTATGTTTTGTTTATATTTTTTGCTTATTTAATTATTTTGTATGTTCGAATAATATTCTGGTTTTCTCTTGTTTTTCTTAATGTTTCCCGATATTTATTTAAAACTTGTTTACTTAAAAATATTAAATGTTTTTTAAAATGTTCAAAAACTATAAAAACATGTTTTACAAAATGTTTGTAATTAAGCATTTGAAATAAACAAACTTATTAAATAATTGTAAAAACAAAAACTTGAAAAAACAAAGATTAAAAATACAACTCTAAAATAAACTTATTCTGAAAAACACAAACATTTTGTAAAACTTGTTTTTTTAAGTAAAAAAAAATCAACAATCCTTTTTTCTTTCTTTGTTTTTCTCTTAAATTCTGATTTTTAAGTTTTATTTTATTTTATTCTGGTTCTTTCTCATATGTTTTCTTAATGATCATGTTTATTTAAAATAACCACAATTAACAAACAAAAACCTAGAAAAATGCTTAAAAATGATTTACTGTCACAACAATATTTATATTTATTTTTTTTTTCTTTTGTTTTATATTTTATCATCTTTCTTTCCATGTGGTGAACGTGGTTCCACTAATTCCGTGTCTGTCTGTTCCCTTTTCTTGTTTTTCCGAGTCTTTTACAAAATTCAACACATAAAACAATCCTTTTTTCTCTATTATTTTTAACTGGTTTTGCCCAGCCGTACTGATGATGTTGTTGATGACTGACGCGCATTTCGTTCACTTCACGGCCGACTGTCACCACACTTCCCCTAACAATCTCTTTCCTTTATAGCTCCTCCCAGCTTATATTTACTGTGTTTTTATTCTGGCCAAGATTTTTATTTATTATAATGGGATTTTAAAAAATATTTTGATTTTTCTTAAAAAGTTTTTTTATTGTCAAAATTATTATTCCCTTTTTATTTGTATGTTTTCTATGTTTTCTGATATTTCTTGTTTGTTTGTAAAACTTATCTACAAAACACAAATTTATTAGGAAAAACACATACATTTAAAATAAACAAACTTATTAATTAATTGAATAAACAAAAACTTGGAAAAACACAAACTTATATTAAAAATACAACTCTAAAATAAACTTATTCTGGAAAATAAACTACAAACTTGAAAATTGCAAACTTGAAAAAAACAAACTCAATTGAAAAATAAACTTATTCTGAAAACACAAACATTTTGTAAAACTTGAAAATTACAAATTTAAGAAAAACAAACTTTAAAAAAAATAAACTTGTTCTGAAAAATTTTTTCTATTAAAAACACAAACTTTAAATGAACAAACTTGAAAAACACAAACTTATTATTAGCTTGCAAAATAAAACACAATTGTAAAAAAATATATATCACATGACAAAACACGCAACAAAATTTTATTTTTATTATTTTCTCACAAACTTGTTATTTTAATTTTTCTGAAAAATACAAAATATTGACTATTTATATATTTTGCATAAATTAAAGATTTTTATTTTTTTATAAGATATAATTTTGGCTCGCAATTTTTTTTGTTATTTTTATTAATTTGTTTTTTTTTTCATTTTTAAAGATTTTTAAACTTAAAATTTTTTTTTATTTTTTTTATTTTTTTTTATTTTTTTTTTCAAATTTTTAACGGATTATTCAATATATCTACCTACCTAATCCTTTTTCTTGCAAAAAAACTCGTTTTTTGTTTTATTTTTGTCTGCAAATTTATTTTGCCATGTCCGCATTACTCAAAAAATGCTTGACGTGAATTTCTATGAGTGATGAAAAAAATTATTTTTTGGAGGAAGGGATGTGCGCGCTGGCGCAATAATAAGAAAAATAAATAAAAATATTAGTAAATAAATGGGGGATATTTTCTGTCGATAAGCTGAAGCCGCTAAAACAAAGAAAAAAACGTGATTATTTTATCCATCCATTTTTTTGTTTATTATAGACTAATTAATTTTAGTAATTAGGTTATATTCCTGAAAATAATATTTTTTGATTTATTTTTCTAAATTTTTTTATCTTATTTATTTTAGATATTTTTACATCATTTAAATAAAATAAACTTTTTTACAAAATATTTTTACAAATTGTAAAATATTTTTGCATCATTTAAATAAAATAAACTTTTTTTACAAAGTTTATTTTACAAATTGTAAAATATTGCATCATTTAAGAAAAATAAACTTTTTTACAAAATTATTTTACAAATTGTAAAATAATTTGTAAAATCAGCATTTTTGTAAAATTAGAATATTTTAATTTGTAAATTCCAGTTTTGCAATAGTTTCAGTCATTTTCTTTTCTTTTTACAATTCTGATTTTTGTAATTGTAAATTATTGTAATTTTACCTTTGTAGTTTTATTGCTATTGTAATTTTGTAATTAATTTTATTTAATTATTTTTAATTTTTAGCATTTTTAGTTTCTGGTACTATTATTTAGTTCTCTTTTAGTGTTTAGCAACAACTATTAATTAAATAAGCATTTAATTCTTTGCTATGGCCATTTTAAATATTCTTTAAATTTTTTCTTCTAAAAAATTCAACAAAAAAGTCTTTCATCTTTCTAAATGCCAATAAATAAAATAAAAAATAAATTATTTCACTTTTATTTTTTACAAAATAACCTTCACTTTTATAAACAACGAAAAAGCAACATAGATAAAAAACAACTAAAAGTATTAAACATCTGTTGAAAATAAATAAAGAATTAAAAGAATAAATTCGGTATTTTTATTTTTTTGTTTATTTATTACATTAAAAATATAAAAATTAATCTTAAGTATTTAAAAGAAAAATTACTGTACTGATTTGTAATTTGTAAAATCAGAATAATTTTAATTTGTAAAACCTTTTTAAATCAGAAATTGTAAAATTTAATTTGCCTAGGTTTATATATTGTTCTGATTTAAATTTGCAAAATAATTTTTAAAATGTTTTGTAAATTATGATTGAATTTGTAAAATCAGAAATTTTAATTTGTAAATTGTAATATTTTTTATTTTCTAGTTAAAATTAGAAATTATTAATTTTTTATTTAAAAATACAAAAATCTATAAATTAGTCATTTTTGGAAGTTTTTTTTATTTATTTTATTCAAATAATGCAAATTTACCATTTCCACAGTCATTTTATTTATTTTGCAGAAATATGCTAGTCTCGTCGAGTCAATTAAACAATGGGCATAATGTAAGTTTATTATCTGATTAAATTATTTTTATAAATTATGCATAAATTCTTTATTTATTTTATATTAATTCTGATTTTTGTTTTTATTAAATTCTGGTTTTTTCTAAATTAATTTTAATTAAATTCTGATTTTGTTTAAATTAAATTCTGATTTTCTAAATTAATTTTAATTAAATTCTGATTTGTTTAATTTAAATTCTGATTTCTTAATCAGCCTTTTTTTAACATCCAAACAAATTCCTTATTTTAATGTTCTATTTAATTCTGATTTTTATTCTTTTATTCTGATTTGTTTAATTTAAATTCTGATTTTTATTAAGTTTTTCATTCCTCTAAATAAATTACAATTCTAATGTTCATATTAAATTCTGATTTTATTAGAACAATTCATTACTACATCGAGCACAAAAACAACAGCAAACAACAAAAACATCTGCTTCACAAACATTAAATAACAACATTGCTAATTTTAATAATAATTCTGATTTAATTTCTGGAGAAACAAAATTTCGAATATCAAATGGTATTATTGGTGCTAATAATAATATTATGTCAAATGTTGTTGCCTCTTCGTCTCTTTCTTCTTCATCCTCTTCAAATACTACAACCTCTTCTTCTTCAGCTCCTTCCTCTTCTTCTACTTCGAATTTTGAACCTGAAAGGCCTATTGGTGATTAATAATTTTTTTTTAATTTTTAATTTTTTTTAATTTTATTTTTTACAGGTTATGGTGCTTTTGGTGTAAGTTATTTTTAGTTTCTTTAAAAAAAAATTTTTTTTTAATTATTTAATTTTTATTTTATTTTGGCATTTCTAATTATTTCCACTAGTATTATTCTATTATTCTGATTTTATTTAAAGTTTTAATTAAGTTTCTCATAATGTTTATTTTAAATTCTGATTTTAACCTCTTTAAATATTCTGATTTTATTTACTTAAAACTTGTAATGTTCAAATTTAATGCTGATTTATTTTTCAAGGTTGTCTGGAGTGTTACTGTATGTTTGTTTACTTTATTTTATTATTATGTTTTGTTTTTATTCTGATTTTATTAAAACATTTAAGGACCCTCGTGACCACCGGAGAGTTGCATTAAAAGTATAATTTTGTTTATTTTAATTTCTGATTTTTAATAAAAACATTTTCAGAAAATGCCCAACGTCTTTCAAAACTTGGCTTCATGCAAACGTGTCTTTCGCGAACTTTATATGTTATCCTCATTTCAACATGATAATGTTTGTGTGTTTTGATTAAATTCTGATTTTATTTTAAATTAACGATTTTATTTAATTTTTAGGTGCTTTCCCTTTTGGATATTTTACAACCTACAAATCCACATTTTTTCTCTGAAATGTTCGTTTTTAGAAAATTAATTAAAATTATTTATTTTATTATTAATTTATTTTTAGTTTTATTTTACTAAAAAATAATTTTTTTTTTATTTTTCAGTTATATATTGACAGAGCTGATGCAGTCAGATTTACATAGAATAATTGTAAGGAATATTTAATTAATTTTTTAAAATATTTTCATCATTTTTTAAAATTAAATAATTTTTAAAGGTCTCTGCCCAACCTCTTTCTTCTGACCATGTCAAAGTTTTTGTATATCAAATACTCCGTGGATTAAAATATTTACATTCTGCAAATGTTTTACATCGTGATATTAAACCTGGAAATCTTCTGGTAAATTTACAAAAGTTTATTTAAATATTTAAGTTTGTAAATTAATTCAAGTTCTAATTATTCCTCAAATGTAATTCTGATTTTAATTTTTCAAGTTTTAACTAATTTGTAAAATTCTGGTTTTTAAGTTTTTGTTTTTACAAATTGTATTTCTTATTCCAAGTTTTCATGTTTATTTTTACAAATTGTAAAATTCTGATTTAATGTTTTATATTTATTTTTCAATTTGTAATTCTGATTTTAAATTCAAACTTTAATTAATTTATTTTCAGGTCAATTCAAATTGTATGTTAAAAATTTGTGATTTTGGCCTAGCTCGAATTTGGGAACGCAAAAATTCAATGAACATGACACACGAAGTTAATAAAATTATAAAATTTATTGTTATTAAATTTTAAAATTTTCTTAAAAATTAATTTTGTAACAAATTTTTATTTTTCAGGTTGTTACTCAATATTATAGGTAAAAATTTAAAAAATAATCTTAAATTTATTAATTTTTAAAATTATTAAAATTATTTTTAAAAATATTTTTACTTACTTATATTTAATTTATATTTTTTATCATTTTATTATCAAAATATTTTTTTAACAATTTATTTATTTTTAAGAGCACCAGAATTGCTAATGGGATGTAGAAGGTGTGTTTTGTATTTTAATTAAAAAATAAACTTTCTTTTGTATTTTTAAGTTTATTTTTAATTTTTTTTTTGTATTTTTAAAGGTATACTACAGCTGTGGATGTTTGGTCTGTTGGCTGTATTTTTGCTGAATTAATGAGTCGAAGAATACTTTTTCAAGGTTAAAAGATTAAAAGAATGATTTTCTTTTTTATTTACTTATTAAGAAATTAAGAAAAAAATTTTTAATAAAAAATTTTTTTTTCAGCTCAAGGACCAATTGAACAACTTAATATGGTAAAAAATATTTTTTAACATAAAAAAAATTTTGTTAAATTAAATTTTTAAATATTTTTAAATATTAAAATTAAATATTTATTAGATTATTGACTTGCTTGGAACACCAAAAAATGAAGAAATGCGTGGTTGTTGTGATGGTGCTTTAAAACATGTTTGTCTATTATTAAAAATTAAAAAAATTTATTTTTAATTTTTAAATATTTTAGGTTCTAAAATCACCTCACCGCTCACCTTCACTCCACCGCTTCTATTCACTAATAACACACCCTCAAAATCAAGAAAGCATTCCATTGCTTCTAGAAATGCTTAAATTTGATCCTGTAATTTTTAAAAATATTTTACTTGATAAAAAATAATTTTAAAATATAATTTTAAAGGAAAAAAGAATAACTATAGACAATGCTTTGAAGCACACCTTTTTGGAAGATGGGAGAATGCGTTTTCATTCGGTAATTAAAATAGATTATTTAATTTGTAAAAATAAAAAATTGTAAACTTAAAAACTTGAAAACTTAGAACTTGAAAGATTAAGTTCTCAAACTAAATCAAGAAAAGTTAAAAACTTAAAACTTGAAGCACCCCCAAAAAGTGATTCCTCATCTAAAGTAAAAATAAATTTATTTAATTTTTAAAATATTAAAAATTTTTTTATTAAAATATTCAGTGCATGTGCTCTTGTTGTCATTCAATTACGTAAGATTTAATTCTAAAAATTGTTTTTCAAAATTAATTTTTTAAGTTTTCACGGAAGAAGAGAACGTGTCTTTTGCTTAGAACTTGACCCTATGGTCAATTAATATTTTACTTTTCTAAAATGTTTTTAATTTTAGCATTCTCACCCATTTGATGCCCAGTGGGAAAAAGAAATGTCTTTAAAGTCAATGTTTCAATTTAGAGAAATTCTTTATGATTATATTACAAAGGTATTTTTTATAATTTTATTATTTTCTGATTTTAAGTTTGTAATTCTTTTCTTTTGTAATTCTGATTTCAACTTTTACTTCAATTTGTACCTGTTTAAATTAAGTTTTATTTTAAACTATTCTGATTTAGTAATGTTTTTACAAATTGTAATAATTATGATTAGGTTTATTTTACAATTTGTAATTTTGATTTTGTTTTAAGTCTAATCTTCAATTTGCAATTCTGGTTTTTAGTTTTAATTTTACAAATTGTAATTCTGATTTTTAATTTCTCAAACTTTTAATTAATTCTTTATTCCAAGTTTATTTTTATTTTTCAGCGTACTCCCCTTTATGGCATTCCTCTTTGTATAAATACCAATGCTGCTAGTTATGGCGAATTTGTAAGGTAAATTTCTGTTTTCTATTTATTAATTAATTTAAATTAAAATATTTTTTAATAATTAAATATTAATTTTAAATTAAAGTTCAACAGTTGCCCAGCCATCTGAGTTGCCACCTAGCCCTAATGCTTGGCAATAAATATATTTTTAAGAATTATTGTCTTTTTTGGTTTTTTAAATTTTGGAATTGTTTTTTAACAATTGTTTGTCAATACAGTCAATACATTATTTTTATTTCGGAAAAAAATTAAAAAATAATAAACTTATAAATTTACAATTTGTAAAAACGTGAATCAGAATTAAATATCACAAATTGTAAAACTTAAAAACCAGAATTTTTGCAATTTGGAAATAATAAACTTAAACAGACAAAAATTGTAAAACTTGAAAACAGAATTACAATTTTGGCAATTTTAGCAAAAACAGAATTACAATTTTGGCAATTTTAGCAAAAACAGAATTACAATTTGTAAAAAACTTAAAATCAAAATACAAATTGTAAAATTTAACAATAGACTGTAGTATAAGTAATATTTAATTTATTCAAGTTAACTGTATTTACAAATTACTTGTTCTATTGTATTCCTATTGTATACAAATTGTATACTTATATTTTGCTATGTACTTATTTGTATTTTTATATTATTCTCAATCTTAACGTAAAAAAATCAAAAATAAAAATACTGCCAGCACATAATTTACAAACTTAAAACTTGTGTCCCCCCTCTTTCAACATTTATTCAGTGCTTTCAACAATTTTAATTAAAAATAAATATTTTTCTTTTTTTTGTTAATTTAAAAAAATGAAATCTATAAATTAGATTTTATATATTTTATATTAGTTAATTCTCTTGTTAAAAACCGGTTTTTAAGTCTTGATTTTTCAAAAACAACTTTCGATTTTGGGTTCAGTTTCGGACAATTACACAAACTTTGTCTATTTAACCATAAGTTCTTAACCCGACAACGGAGATCCCGAAAATCCCGGTCCTTTCAAATTGATAGAATTTTTTTGTTTAGATGGATACCATTAAATGCAAAAAAGAATGGACAATAAAAAATGTAATGAAGATGGCCGAACTTGTTGAAAATAATGAAAAACTAAATTTGACAAGTATAATATTAAAATGTTTTAGACTTATTTAAACTTAAAGGTGATAGATTTTACGATTGCGGACATCCTACAGTAGAATGGGAGTTGTGCTTTGAGATTAAAAAAGGTGATTATTTCTCTAGTCGAAATTTTTAAAAATTTTTGGAATTTTCAATTTTTCGAAATTCTGAAAATCTTCTTATTTCCAATAATTTTATAGACTTGAAGCGTTACTGGAACGATTACTCTTATTCTTACGCTATCTGGCTTCGCCAAATTGGACCTAATAGCATAAATACTCTCGTAAATACACAATATAAAATTTATGCTATTAGAGACACCGTAAATAAAGAGATAGCAAGGTTGTCAATATTTTAATTAAAAAATATTTTTTTAAATAAAGCTCAACTAACATACTAGAAAATCAAGAAAAGTTGGGATTTACAAAAGTTGAAGTGTACGATTTATGTAATTCTGATGGTATGTAAAAACACCCATTTTGGATAAAATTTTAAGGTTCTTTATGTCTCCATTGCGATGTACAAGCTGACAATTACAATTCTGTTGATACTTTACAAAACAAATATTGTAATATGTTGAAATGGGAGATATTCCCAGATTGTGTTATTAAGGTGAATTTAAGATTTTATATGAATTTGCGGACGAAAAATTTTACAAAATACAAAAATAAACTTAGCTTACAAAATTACAATATCTAAATTACAAAACAAACTTGGAATACAAAAATAAACTTGAATTGTAAAATTAAACTCAAAATACAAAAATAAACTTAGATTACAAAATTACAATATATAAATTAAAAACAAACTTGGAATACAAAAATAAACTTGTGTTGTAAAATGTAATTTTGTTTTTAAAGATTGGCCAAGATATTATAAAAACACATCGTTGTATTTTGGCAAATAACAGTAAAGTATTCCAAACAATGTTCGAACAAAATGGAATGATTGAAGCACAAAATGTAATATACTGATTTTATTACTTAAAGACTTTGTTTTAGGGTGAAGTCATAATTTCTGATTTTACTCCAGAATGTGTTAATGCAATGTTAGAATTTTTCTATACTGGCAAAATTAGAAAAAGTTTTTTAATATTTTTTTAAAATTGTCTTTAATTTAAGACATATTGGAAAATCATGTTGAAGATATTTTCTCTATTGCACATAAATATCAAGTGGAACCGTTAAAATACGAATGTGAAATATTTATGACAAATTTGATTGGTAAGGAATAGAGTTTATTTGAGATTACAAAATTACGAAAACTTATATTATTTAAATAAAACTTAAAATACAAAAATTAAACTAGAAATACAAAAGAGAACTTGAAATAGAAAAGTGAAATACAAAAACTGAAATAAAAATACAAAAGTGACTTGAATTGTAAAACTTGAATTAAAAATTAAACTTGGATTGTAAAATTAACTTCAATTACAAAAATTAACCTGGGTACAAAAATAAACTTAGATTACAAAATTGTAATACTAAAATTACAATAGACTACAAAACAAACTTAGAATGGAAAAATAAACTTGGATTGTAAAAATAAAACTTGAAATATAAAACCTAGATTACAACACTCATATACTATTTCAGATGACGAAAAGTTTGTAAAATATTGTGATATTATTAATTTATATGACGCTCCAACCTTGGAGAGGGTATATTTCACGGAATTTTTAATATTCTTTTTTAATTAATAGGGTTGTAAAAGTTACATTCGTGCAAACAAAGACCTCTTTTTAACTAGCGAAGAATGGGAGGAAGTTGAAAGTAAATATCCACAGTTAGCTATTCGATTTTTGAAATCTATCATTTTTGATTACAAGAAAAATTAATTTTCGATTAATTTTATAAAAAATATTTTATTTCTATATGAAATATATTTTTTCGAATAATTTCTTGATAAAATTAATCGTCTAAAAATATAAAATTGTAGAAATAAAAAGGCCCAGACATTCGAATGACATTCTTACTTCCCCTCATTCAGTTGACCTATATTTCTAATTGATTGCCTTTCAATCTTTTTCCTCATTTTTTTCCATAAACCCTTCAATGACCAAAATCTAACACTGCTCCCTAACCTTATTTATATTTTATTATTTCTTAGTCTCAAAAAATAACAAAACCGTTTTTTAGAATGCAGACCGTTGGGACCGTTTTATAATTAATTTTTTATTTCTAGATCAGGGCTGCCCACAATCATTAAAACTCCTGCGCAGCCTAAATCCAAAATTTCATTTTAAAAATCCGCAGTCCGCAAATATTTTTGCGGACAATTCGCAGTTGCGGACTGCGTAATTTATTTTTTTAATTTCTATATTTTTGTATTTTTGCCATTTAGATCTTCTATATATTTTGTTATTTCTTTTCTAAATAATGGGGCAACTGCTAGATATTTTGAAGGATTTAACAGAACCTTGTTTAAGACGCTTTAAAATATCAACTAAAATTTCAAACATTTTTCATTACAATAAAACGAATAATACTATAAAATGCAAGATTGAATGGACATTGAATAGATTTGAACTTAATTATAATTATTTAAAGGATAAAGGTGCACAGCTAGCAAGTAAATATTTTTTTTGGTATTGGATACGCGTCTCATGAGAATGTTTGAGATGTATTTTAGATTTATTTGGGGTTTTTCTCTACTATTGGTTCCACAACATTTTTGGTGTTCGGAACTACAGCCATCGAGTCTGTAGCAATCCACAGCTATTCATATTTCGTTAGTTACTGTCAATTTTTTATTTTAATTTCAGAAGCCAGTCGTAAACTAGGTAGCCTAAATTGATATAAATAATCCAATGTAAGGCCTCAGAGCATAAGTTCTGAATCAAAAGAATGCTACGAAAATTTAAAGTAAAGGAAAATAAAAAATATTCATGAGACAAAGACGTTCTCATCGGACGCGTTTTCTAAAACAGAGACTTTCATTTTAATTTTTTCCAAAAACTTTTTCAGGTAAAAGATATTACAATTTTGATTTTCCTAATGTTGCATGGGAATTATTTATTGAAATTGAAAAAAGAGATTATTGCGTATACCACAAAAATTTATTTATTTGGCTTAGTCAATTGGGGCCTAACAGTATTAATGAACTTGTAAATACTCAATATACAATTTATGCGATTAAAGACGAGAATTTACGAGTAGAAATTGCCAAGTTAGTTAAAAAATAAAAATTATTTTTTTTTATTATTTTTAAGGTCAACTCATAAATTAGAAAATCAAGAAAAATTGGGATTTACTAAAGTTAATTTAAATAATATATGTCATTCTAATGGTATGTTTAAAAATCTCTTTATTGTAAACGCTCTCTAAAAAGTCTTTTTCTCTGATTCTCTGATTTTTTTTACAAATCAGAAATACAAAATACCAAAATTACAAGACATAAAATTATAAAACCTAAAAATACAAAAATTAAAACTTTAAATTACACAATAAATGAAACTTGGAATAAAAAACTAAAATTGAATTGTAAAACTTGAATTTAATAAATAAACATGGATTGTAAAACTAAAGCAAAGAAATACATAATAAAACTTAAAATACAAAAATTGAAACTTGGATACAAAAATAAACCTAAAATTTAAAGTAATTAAAACTTGAATTACAAAATATTACAATCAATATATATATTATATTTTAGGCAATTTATATATCCACTGTGAAGTTGAAATTGACAATTACAGTTTTAATGAAAATTTAAAAAGTTCATGTCGTAAAATTTTGGAAAAGGAAATATTTACGGATTGTATTATTAAAGTAAAAGTTTTAATAAAAAGACTAAAATTAAATTTTAATTTTTACAGATTGGTAGAAAATCTGTAAAAACACATCGTTGTATTTTAGCAAAAAATAGTGAAGTATTTCAAAAAATGTTTGAACAAAATGGAATGAGTGAAGGGAAAATTGTAAAAATATTTAAAAATATTTTTTAATTTTTTAAAAATAAAAATGAATTTTTAGAATGAAGTCACAATTTCTGATTTTTCTCCAGAAAGTGTTCAAGCAATGTTGGAATTTTTCTATACTGGTGAAATTAATAAAAGTACAATGGAAAGCCATGTTGAGGAAATTTTTGCGATTGCACATAAATATCAAGTGGAACCGTTAAAATATGGATGCGAAATATTTATGAGAAACTTGATTTAAGGTTTTTATTTAAGATAAAGAATTACAAAACAAATTATTTAAATAAAACTTGAATTAAAAAATTAAACTTGAATTGTAAAACTTGAAATACAAAAATAAACTTGGGTTGTAAATTAAAACTTAAATTACAATTACAAAAATAAAAAATAAAACTTGGAATAAGAGAATAAACTAGAACTGTAAAAATAAACTTGAATTACAAAATTACAAAACTAGATTACAAATATAAAAATAAATTGAAAGAAAACTAAAAAATTGTATAGTAAAATATATATCTGATATTTTTCTATTTATTAAATATGTTGTAAAAATCATTTTTTCAGCTAACAAAAAGATGTTGAAATATTTTGATATTATTAACTTATACGGTGCTTAGAGAAGGTAAATTTTTAATTATTTTTTCAATTTTATTTTTTAATTAATTTATTTTAATTTTCAGGGTTGTATAAATTATATTCGAGCCAATAAAGAAACCTTTTTAAAAAGCAAAGAATGGGAAGAGGTTGAAAAAGTATTTCCTCAATTGGCCATTCGAATTATGAAATCTGCTATTTATGATTCTAACACTCAATGATAATTGAATAATTAAAAATTAATTTTTTGGTTGAATAAAAAAATGTTTTTTTTTCTAAATATTTTTTATTCTCAAAGTAGAAGAAGAAATTACTTGAAAAGAACCACAAATCCTCAGTTTACAATTGACTATTATTATTGGGTTCTGGGGAATTTTTCTGTTTAAATTTTATAAAAAATTTCTGAGCTGTGTCAGAAGCTGGATTAGCCTAACAAATAGCCCAGAAACATTAAACAAAAAATATTTCTGGGCCAGTTTAGTTTTCTATTTTTTAAATGAATAAATTCTCAGAAAAGCCCAAACTCAAGAAACTTGTCTTAATGATGAAAAGAAGTGTGTAAAATCTTCTAGGTGTTGTATTATATTCATGCTTTCGAAAATCGTTTCAAATTGGTCTTTGCTAGGTTATTCTTTTATTTAATAATTTTCTTGAAAAAATCTTTATTACCCATAAAGATTTTTTAATTAATTACTCTTCCACATTTTATCTCTAAAAAGTTTGGCATAATGTCAATTTTATTCTCTTATCCTTTTGCAGTATATTTTTGTTGTCTTGTCAGGTTGCTATAAAAGCCTTATTTTATACTATAAAAGAACCACTCTCCATTGTTTGTTAGAAATCTCTACAAAATCTCTACAATTCCTTAAACTTCACAACTTTATTTTTCTTCGCGTTATTGTCGCTGCTTTTTGGTATTATATTGAGCTGCTTGTCTATTAACAAAAAGGTGAAATTCTATATTTCTAGTAAATTCGTCTACAAATTTATTTTTTGTATTTTTTAGATGAACACCATTGCTTGTAAAAACACTTGGCGCATTACGGGCTTGCGGAAAATTTATGAAGCTGTAGGCTATAACAACACCCTAATTCTAAAAAGTAGTCATCTTATTTGACTTAAATTTTTTATTAAAAATTTGTTTTTCAGGCAACACATTCTACAGTGAAAACTTCCCTTCTGTTCAATTCGAGATATCTTTGGAGATTCTGAAAGCGGATGTTTATGTTTTTCTTCGTCAAACCGGGCCTAATATCAGCAAAATTGTCAACACCAGCTACAAAATTTTTTGTGTAGAATTTGGTCATTTAGAAGTCGTCATTTCAAAGTAAGACAATATTCCTAAATTATTCTAATATTTTATTTTAGATCAACCAACAAGTTGGAAAACCAAGAAAAGTTGGGATACAAGCGATTCAATATTCACCATTTTCTTGATATTTTTGGTGGGTTAACCAAAATTTAAAAAAAAAGAAGTTCATTTGTTTTTTAGGTGGTTTGGAACTCCATTGTGAAGTGGAATTTGACTGCTACAATCCAATAAACAACCTGCAAACTACATTTCGTCAAATTTTGGAGAATGGAAACTTTTCAGATTGTGTTATTAAGGTATTTGAATTTTAACACAAATTAAATATTTTTTTATTTACAGATTGGCAATTTGGAAATTAAAGCTCATCGTTGCATTTTGGCTCAAAACAGTCAAGTATTTCAAGAAAGTTTTGAACAAAATGAAACAGGAATGAGGGAAGGGGTATAATTTAAAAATTTATTTTGGGATTTGGAAAAAATCCTCCAGTTTCTGTTTTTTGTGGGATTTTCCGATTTTCTGACTCAAAATAATTTAATTAAAATTTAGATTCAACAAGATGTTACAATTCCTGACTTTACCCCAGAAGTGGTTCAAGCAATGTTGGAATATTTTTATACTGGTGAAATTAACAAAAATGCAATGGAACGTCATGTTGAGGATATTTTCTCTATTGCACATAAATATCAAGTTTTGCCGTTAAAATATGAATGTGAAGTGTTTATGACAAACTTGATTGGTAAGGAATTTTTTTAAATTGAGGGGTTTTTTGAGAGAGGGAGAAGATTTTTTTGGAAAGGTATTTTTCCTAAGGGGATGAAAAAAATCGTTGAGTTTAAGAATTAAGTGAAAATTAAATTTTGTGAATTAAAATATTTTTAAAAATTTCTTTTATTTCAGATAATGAAAAACTGCTTAAATATTGTGACTTGATTACTTTATATGGCGCTTCAACACTTGAGAAGGTAGATTGTTCAGATCTTTCATCTTTTAATTTTATTCAATTTACAGGGCTGCAAAATTTACATTCACAATAAAGAGAAATTTGTGAATAGTAATGAGTGGGAGCTGTTAAAGGCAAATTATCAACAATTGGCCCTTAAATTCTTGGAAGGAGTTTTTTTTGGGAAATAAATATATATTTGTCGTGATAATTAAAAATATTTTTTGTCTTGTTGACATTTGCGGGCAGAATTTAAGTCTTTTGAAATTGGGACAAACGGCCTATATTTTTTCTCATTTGCCAGTCTTAAAACCTAACGATCATGTTTCCTTATTTACCTATATCATAATAAAAGCTTAGTGGGTGTCCGCAAATGTCAGTCTATTATTTTCCATTGTACATAAAAATATTATTTTGTATAAATCGTATCTGTAATAAAAATATATTTGAAAATTAAAGTATTTTTATTAAATTGTTAAAATCTTGTAAACTTTAGAACAAATTTATTTTTTAAATAATTTAAGAAACAATTTTAGAATTTTATCAACTACCATATTTGATTTAATTTTCCCTATTTTTGTTTTTTTAACTAACATTTTTTTGTTCGTTAATTTTTGAATTTTAATAAAATACATAATGCCAAAAATTAATTTTATTATTTTCGGCCAAGGACCATTGAGTCTCGCCGGTTGATTCTCCGTGCCCTTTTCTTTATTTCTACTTATTTAGGCCTCAACCATTTCGAATAAATCTTATATCATTCGAAAGCTCTGGATGTGTTGATTCTTTATCTCTAAGCGACCATTCTGACCACCATTTAAAAAGTTATGAGCTGATAATTTCGGACAATCGTGATTTTCGATCTTTAAACGGTGGCACGACGTTACGTCAACGGACTTTTCGTCAATGGACTTTTCGTGAATACTTTTCGTCAATAAACGAATATTTAAAAAAAGAAAAGTTGAAGTTAAAGCAGTTCAGTGTTGAAACTTTAATTAATCTGGATGAAAAAAAATTAGATTTTATTTTAAACGATAAAATATTTGTTTTTTTTTAATTTTCCCTTAATCCGCAATTGTTCGTCCGCAAATGTCGCGTCCGCAAAAGACCGTCCGCAAGTGTCGTGACACCAAACAATGCAATTACTCTCCCATTTATTTTAAAATACCAAACTATTGACGAAAGGTATTCACGAAAAGTCCGTTGACGAAAAGTCCATTGACGTAAAGTCATGGAGCCCTTTAAACTTCAGTAACTTTTTAAATAGTGGTCAGATATGATAAGTCCCTTAGAGTTAAAGAATTAAAAAACTTCGATAGAATAATGTAGTTGAATAAAGAGATGCGAGCCAAAGGATTCTTCTTTTGAATCGAAGAATTCGCAACGTCAAAATTTTCTTAAAATCCTTGCTGTGCTCAATTTTCTTTTCACATCTTTTTTGATAGAATTGTATTTCTCCATTTATTGAAAATTGATAAGAGAAATTACATTAAACGATAATTATGACTTCAATCAGTATTAGTTACATAAAATATTCTTAGAGATGAAACGTCTCCCGGAACTATGTGGTTTAGGTACGCTTTTTTTAAAATGCCTCACTTTGCCATCTTTCCTCGCTCATACTAGCCTCAGGCAAACAATGATGGGCTGTAATAAAAGGGAAAAGTGTATCGATAGAAAGTTATAAAATTATCTGGTCCGATTGTAATTATTTACAAGTTTTGTAATTATTTACAAGTTTTAAAAATTTATTGAATTTTTATTGAAATTGAGCAAAATAAAACGATAAATTAACAAAAATAATAGATGAATAAAATAAAAGCAAAAAAGGAGAAAACAGAAAAAAATTTGGAGTAATTTTGTAACTACAATATTTTTTAAACAAAATCAAAATGTAAAAATTGACTAAGCATTCATTTTGTAAGTACCTGAAATGCCGGTAAGAAATCAATAATTTGCTGCGTCCCTGTATTTTTTCCCCTTCGATAAAACTGGCCAGATTCGCATCGATAAAACTGGCAATAAAACTGGCCAGATTCGCATCGATTTGTTTTTGTTCCTCCCTCAGTTTATCAATAAAAGCCAGATTGGCGGGTGAGAGGACTTAAATGCATTCCTGAATAATTGGGAGTAAATTAAAGAGGAAGAAAAAGTACAAACCTTTGCTGTCCATCGTACATCCCCGAATCGAATAGCAAAAATTTCTCATATTCATCTGCATTAATCCAGTAACGCCTAAAAGGTTCAGGAATTCAAAGCCCTTCAATTGTTGTCGGAATAGGTGGTGCCTCAACATCTTGTCGGACACGCTTGACTAACTAAGAATGATAAAAGAAATTCAAATAAAATATAAACCTTTTTTGTCGCATTCTTTGATGGAAAATTAGCAAGAATTGGAGTAGGAACCTGCTGCAGAACACGTGTGCGTATTGCTGCTGTAGTATCCATCGTCCCTTCTGCCCTTCTTTTGATTCCTGTAACAATTCCCTGGGTAAATATGTTGGCAGCGCTGTTGTTACAGTTGTGCTGACCCACTGTCCTTAACAGTGGTTAATACAAGTTTACATCTCTTGTATTAAACTGTTCGCATCGCCAAAATTTTTGTCCCCATCAGAATTCAATTGATGAAAAACATAAAGAAATCCACCATGTTGTAATTTTATACCTGTTTTAGTTGAATAATTATCTCGAATAACCATTAGAAAATATAAAATAAGTAAATTTTTCTTTCTAAATAGATAAATGTTTTATTAATAAGTTCAAATATTTATTATACCTGTTTTAGTTGAATAATTATCTCGAATAACCATTAGAAAATATAAAATAAGTAAATTTTTCTTTCTAAATAGATAAATGTTTTATTAATAAGTTCAAATATTTATTATACCTGTTTTAGTTGAATAATTATCTCGAATAACCATTAGAAAATATAAAATAAGTAAATTTTTCTTTCTAAATAGATAAATGTTTTATTAATAAGTTCAAATATTTATTATACCTGTTTTAGTTGAATAATTATCTCGAATAACCATTAGAAAATATAAAATAAGTAAATTTTTCTTTCTAAATAGATAAATGTTTTATTAATAAGTTCAAATATTTATTATACCTGTTTTAGTTGAATAATTATCTCGAATAACCACTACAGTCATCATGATTATAAGAAAATTGATTTAGTAATTATATTAAAAATTGCAATTTTTGTGTGGATCATTTGAAGAAGTCATCGTTAGAATGCCACCCAAGTCTGAGGTATGAGGCCTAAACAGTGCCGGTATGATGTATGAGGTCATTTTTAGCCGGTATGATGTAAGAGTATGAGCAAAATCGAAAATTCCAAGCACTGGTTGGATGTTAGCACAGTTGTGCTCTGATCTGTTCCCTTTCAACCATGGTTTATTCCATCTTCATCCATGAATTTTTCAACAGCACACGAATATAATAATAGTCTGCTTGCTATAAAAACCTTATTCTATACTATAAAAGCATCAATCTCAATTGTTTATTACAAAATCTCTACAATTCCTTAAACTTCACAACTTTATTTCTCCAACGTTGTTGTCGCTGCTTTTTGGTATTATATTGAGCTGCTTGTCTGTTAACAAAAAGGTGAAATTCTATATTTCTAGTAAATTCGTCTACAAAATTTATTTTTCAATTTTTTAGATGAACACCATTGTTTGCAAAGTTACGTGGCAAGTCGAGAATTTGAGAAGGATTTGGGAAAGTCTTACTAGCTATCCTTCACATACAACGCAAATTACGAGTAAATCTTTCTGTTTTTTATAAAATACAACCAAAAAATTTTTAGGCAAACGATTTGGCAGTTCCAGCTTTTCCAAAGTGGTGTGGGAGTTATGTATTGAGATGAATAAGCATACTGATACTTTTGCTATTTTTCTTCGTCAAACAGGGCCGAACACCATAAATGGTCTTGTAAATACTCAATATGAAATTTTTACGGTCAAAAGCAAACTCAGACGCGTATTTGCCAAGTGTGTTATATTTTTGTTAATCAGCAACTCACGAGTCAGAACCTGGTCAGAACCTGGGCCTGTGTGGTAGAAAAGACTTCGACTTCCGTTAACGAGACTTGAGTAGGGTTGTCGGTTCTAGGACGCTTTTAGGATTTCAGTAACCGAACCGAAGCAAATAAGACCGCAGAAAAGTTCTCAAAGGGATTTTAGTAAAATCAGGCTTTTGCTTCAAAATTCAATCCTTTTTTGCCCCCTTTTTCTGACTTGTGCATTCTATTATACTACCTGTTACCATATTTATTTAATTAATTTTTATCTTTAAGATCTACTAACAAATTTGAAAATCAGGAAAAATTGGGATATACCAACGTTTATAATATTCGTAACGAGATACTTGAACTCAGTAAGCACAACCTCAATTTTTAAAATTGTCAAAACAATGTTTTTAGGTACTCTAAACATCCAATGCAAAGTTTCAACAGATTGGTACAATGCAATCGATAATTTAAAATTTACATATCGCAATATGATGGAAGAAGAATTATTTTCGGATTGTGTGATTAAGGTGGATTTTTTAATTTTTTTTTATTTTAAAAATGCAAAATTTGTCCAAAAATAATTTTTTTATTTTTAAGGTTGCCGATATGGACATAAAAACACATCGTAGTATTCTAGCAAAAAACAGCAAAGTATTCCGCAAAATGTTTGAACAGAAAGAAATGATTGAGGGGATGAATGTAAATTTTATATTTAATTTAATAAAAACCCCTGGGCACATATTAATTTTTTGGGAAAGCTAAGCCAGTTTGGTGGTAGCTCTGGTAGATGAAAGTATCACTTGGATCAACGGGGAGTCGAAGAAAAAATTTTTAAAATCACCCAAAATAAGGGAAGGAATGGGGCAGCCTTCCTTAAAATTCATTTTTTAATGAATAATCTTTTTTTTTAAATAATCAAAAATTAATTTTAGAGAGAAGTCACAATTCCTGACTTTACCCCAGAAGTGGTTCAAGCAATGTTGGAATTTTTCTATACTGGTGAAATTAACAAAAATGCAATGGAACGTCATGTTGAGGATATTTTCTCTATTGCACATAAATATCAAGTTTTGCCGTTAAAATATGAATGTGAAGTGTTTATGACAAACTTGATTGGTAAGGAATAGAATTTATTTAAGATTGTAAAATTGTAAAACTTGAATTACAACCACAAAACTTGAAATACAAAAATAAACTTGAATTGTAAAATAAAGTTGTAATATGTACAAAAATACAAAAATTACAAAAATAAACTTGAAAATACAAAAATTAATACCTGAATTGTAAAAATTTAGAAATTTCAAAAAAAAAATCAGAAAAACCCAGAAAATTTTTTAATCCCTTTAAATCTTTTAAAAAATTTATCATTTTTCAGATGATAACAAAATCTTAAAATATTTCGACATGATTAACTTATATGAAGCTCCAACGCTTGAGAAGGTATGAATTAATCGGATTTTACCTATTTTTAATTTATTTTAATTTAAAGGGATGCAAAATTTATATTCGAGACAATAAAGAGAATTTTCTAAAAAGCAAAGGATGGGAAGAGGTTGAAAAAACTTTTCCAAAACTGGCCATTCGAATTCTGAAGTCTGTAATTTGTGATAATATTTGTTTCTGAATTGTTAAAACTTGTAAATACATATGTAAATATATTGTATTTAATAAATTAATTGTATTAAAGTTGTATTATATAAATTGTATTTTTGTATTGTATTATTGTAAAAATTGTAGTATACCTATATTTAAATGTGTTAGGTATATTGTATTTAATTGTATTTAATTGTATTTAATAAACTTGGATTACAAAATTAAATTACAATTGTAGAGTTGAAATAAAATAAAACTTGAATTTTAATTTCAGACTTGTGACTCTTCCGACCCACCGTCGTTTTTGTTAGAGTTCTGCTGGCCATATAAAATGGGTCAGAGACATAACCTCCTCAAAACAAAAAACAAGCACTCACTTTTTATTTTCCACTCATCTCAAATTTAATCAATTATTGACCTACATAAATGTACTTTACCTTAACATTTAATTTATTTATTTTTTTCTTTTTGACTTTATTTCATTTAAACGAAAATTCATCTGAAACATGTTCAGCAGTTTCAGGTTAATTAAAAGTTATGAAACTTCAGAGATTATTTTTTTAATTTTATTTATTTTTTGCTTTCTAATCTTGTTTCATTAATGTCCGGAAAAAGTCCGTCTGAAATTTGTTCAAAAATTTTTAGGTAACCTTGTTAAATTTTATTAAAAATTAACCTTTTACAGTTTATTGAAACCATCTCATAAAATTTCAGGTAATAAATTTTTTCCGACCTTTCAATTCAATCCCTTTCAAATCAATCTTTCACGACCCTTTCTGTTAGTCAGAAATATAGTTTTTTGAATTGTGGACAGCCGCGGGAAGGCCAACTCTTTTTCAGTTCATCATTTACCCGATTTTGCTTCCCAGTCCCCGCCAGCCCAAAAAAATTCTTAAGAAACTTATTAGTTCTCTTATCATTTTTAACATTTTAGAAACAAAAGAAGTTCCTCAAAATGAACCATTTTTAGAAGAGAAAGAAGCTCATCAGAGTACACCGTTTTTAGAAAGAAAAGAAGATCATTCAAATGCACAGCTTTACAAAGTTGATTTATCTTTTAAACTCTAACATATTTTAAATTTTAGATTGATACTATCACAGGTAAATTCGAATGGATAGTCAGGCGTATTATAGGGCACAGTTTTAGTGGTCCAGTACAGATAATAAGTAAATTTTCGATTTTCTAATTTTATTAAAAAAAATTTTTTCAGGCAAACGATTTTCCATTCCGCAACTTTCTAATGTCGAATGGGAGTTGTGTATTGGGTTTGAAGATCAATATTCTTCTAAATATTTTTATGTTTGGCTTCGTCAAATAGGGCCAAGCATTAATGAACTTGTAAATACTCAATATAAAATTTATGCGATAGAAGATGACGATATACGTGTAGATATTGCCAAGTATCTAATTTTTTTATTAAAATCCAATCCCTTATTTTCTAAAATTTTTTAAAGATCTACTCATAAATTTGAAAATCAAGCAAAAATGGGATATACTAAATTTAACTTAAAAAGAGCGATTCGTTCTGATAGTAAGTACTTTATTTCCAATTTTTAATAATTTGGATGCTTTTAGATGATTTATATTTGTATTGTGAAGTTGAAGTTGATAATTACAATTCACAGGATAATTTTAAAAATTCATATCGTAAAATGTTGGAAGAGGGAATATTTTCGGATTTTGTTATTAAGGTAGTTGCTAGAGAGTTTGGACAAAGGGCCTGAATCAATGACCTGGAGGCCCAGTGGACTTCCTGGCCTTGTGACCTGAATTTTTGAAGAATCCGATTTTATGGGTTCAACCAGGAATGGACAAAATTGGATTTTAAAAAATTTGAGTCGTCCCCCGCTGGATCTCCCCCATCCATGGCAACTGGACCTATTGAATTCTCGACTTTATCTACCTAAATTAAAATATTATTTTTTTTAAGGTGGGTAAAAAGTCTATAAAAACACACCGTTGTGTTTTAGCTAAAAGCAGTAAAGTATTCCAAACAATGTTTGAACAGGATAACCTGACTGAAGCACAAAATGTATTATTTAATTAAATAAAAATATTTTAAAAAAATTTCAGAATGAGGTCACAATTTCTGATTTTTCTCCAGAAAGTGTTCAAGCAATGTTAGAATTTTTCTATACTGGTGAAATTAACAAAAGTACAATGGAAAGTCATGTTGAGGATATTTTTGCTATTGCTCATAAATATCAAGTAGAAATGTTAATTTATGAGTGTGAACTGTTCATGTCAAGATTGATTGGTAGGAAATTTTTTAGGATTTACAGATGTTGGTTGCTGAATTTTTTCAATTCGCGGGTCTTTTCACTTTCGAGTTCGAAAAAACCCAAGTGACTTAAGCCAAGGTTAACTCCTAAATGCTTAAAATCACTCTAGTTCAATCGGAAGTCACCTCACTATAATGTGGATTTTCCCAAGATAGAATAACCAATGTTCCAAAAATCGAATGGTTCCTATAACTAGGATACCGTATTTACTCGATTAATTACCCTGGGTAATTATTGTTTCAACATATCTCTGTTGGGGTAATTAATCGAGTAAATAACAATGATTAGAACAATATTATTAATCTTTTAAAAAATCCCTTATTTTTCAGATGCTGCAAGTTTGTTGAAACATTTTGATATTATTAATTTATACGGTGCTCCAATTTTAGAGAGGGTAAATTTTGATGATTTTTCTTATTTTATTTTAATTTTCAGGGTTGTATAAATTATATTCGAGCAAATAAAGAAAGCTTTTTAAAAAGCAAAGAATGGGAAGAAATTGAAAAAGCATTTCCTCAATTATCCGTTCGAATTATGAAATCTGCTATGTACGATACTAATACTCAATGATTATTAATTTTTGATAACGTTTTTTTACAAATTGTAATTCTGATAAGTTTTAGGTTTATTTTACAAATGGTAAAAGTTGTAAAATATTTTAAAAATTGTTTATTTTACAATTTGTAAAATGCTTTAAAATTCAAATCTCGCGTTAGTTCTGATTTTAATTTTTTTTTAATTCGAAAGTAGAGTCAAAACATCTATGGTTGGAAGGAGTTTTGTTTGAGGCTGTCCCCATTTTGTTGATTTACAAATTTTATATTACTCGTCATGATAACTATCAGCCCTAATCTACAATACCAACATCAACAACATACTTTATTTTAGAAATGACATTCTGATCAATTTTGGCTATGTGGCATTTCGTAAATGGCGTTTTGTAGATACAAGGTTTATTTTGCAACATACACTAGCAAACAACACATGTTTATCTATAAAATTGATTTTTTTCTACTTTTACTTTTTTTCTTCATTTTTACTTGCTCTTTAAACCTTAACTGGCCTGCCTATTTATTCATTTCTCTATTTTCCATTAAAATAATTTTTTATAGACAAAAAAGGTTTTTGGCAACATTTCTGTTATGACATGAAAAATAAAAAGTTTGGCTTTTATTTATTTTTTTTTATTTAAATTTTCATTTTATTTAGAATTTTTGTGAGCTTATATGACACAAAATGGGAAATAAATATGTTTCAAATGATTCGTTTTATTTTGGAATTTATTTTTTTAATTGTACGGATTTTTATTTTATTAATTTCAGAATATTTAAGTTTATTTTCTTTGCAATGTTTTTCAATAAAACTCCAAAAGAAATTTTGTCAAAAATATTCAGGTAGAATTAAAAAGTCTACCTTTACCTTTTTATTTAAATAATTTTTTAGTTCTCTTGGATTTTGCCACAGTTCTATATTTGATGTTGATTTTTCTGATGTTTCAAATGACAAACTTGACTACAAAGTTTGTTTAAATATAAAATCTATTAGGTTGTAGCCAACTTTAAAGCCCTTGTTCTTGGTTCCATGGTAGTCGGGTCTTGGGCGCCTGGATGTTCTGTCCGTTCCTGCAGAAAGAATATGAATGAATAACCCGTCATTAGAAAAAAAACCATCACCAGGTTTGATGGTGGCACAGTTGGTTGTGCTCTGGTCTGGTCCATAATGGTTCTATTCTATCTCCCATCAAATGAAATTTTCCACAGTATAAATATAATATTGGGTACTTTTACTTTTGTCTTTTCGCGTCTAAGTGGATCATGCAAGCTGGTACGGCAATGTGCCTTGGGTGTTTTGTCCGACGAACGCCCAAGTACGACGAATATCGCCCATCTTTCTTGATTAACGAATGTTCACGAATGTTTTTTTTCTTTTCATTTTAGATTAATACAATCACCTGCAAAACAGAGTGGACGTTAAAAGAATTTGGTGAAGGTCTTTCCTTTTACAGCTACTACGGTCCATCGCTGATAACAAGTAATTTTTAACCAAACCGAATTGATTTTCAATCTCAAAACTTTAAAATTTTTAGGTAAAAGATTTAGTTGTCCGGATCTTCCCGGTGTTGTCTGGGAGTTGTGCTTAGATATTCCAACAAAGAGGTATAAGTATGTTGACCCTGATCCAAACCCTACTATCTGGCTTCGTCAAATAGGCCCAAATGGCATTAATGGACTTGTAAATACTCAATATAAAATTTATGCTGTTAAAAATGATAATGAACGAGTAAATATTGCCGTATCTTCAAATAAATTAGAAAATCAAGAAAAATTGGGCTATACTACTATTTACAACTTAAAACATTTACTCCATTCTGATGGTATGGCTGAAAATTTTTTTAAAATTATTACTAAGGGCATCTTTTCTCTAGCAGTAGGAGGCCCGAGATTGAGGGTGTGAAAACCTGGATTTCCGTTTTCCACAAATTTTTAACATTTACGACACCTCCAACACCTCTGGTGAAAACCTTTTAATATTGGCATTTCACTATAGGCGACATTTTATTTTTCTGTCGCTACTAATGAAAGTTGACTAATAGGATTTTTCAGGTTCTTTATATCTTCGCTGTGAGGTTCTATTTGACACATTTAATTCAAATGAAAGTTCTAATATTAACTACCGTGATATGTTGGAAGGTGGAATACTTACTGATTTAGACATTAAGGTCTAGTAATTAAAAAAAAATTTTTTTAAATTTGTTTTTAAGGTAGACAAAAAGGTTATTAAAGCACATCGTTTTATTTTGGCGAAAAACAGTAAAGTGTTCTATTCAATGTTTCAGAAAGATAATCTGACTGAACTTGTTATGGAGAATAATATGACTGGGGAGACTAATATAGTATTTTACATAATATTAACTTTTGGGGACTTGTAAAGATTATGGTCTTTCTGCGGACATTTTTTCATAATTTATAGAAAAATCCGCAAAAAATGTCAGCAAAAATTATCCGCAATTAAAGCCCTCTTCTTTACAAGTCCAATCCCCTGTTATACCGACACACGACACTTTCTTTATAGTGATACTTAATGGATATTCTCTTTCCAATCTTTACTGGATACACCATTTTTATCAACAATCGCCTTATTCTTTGGGATGTCGGTATAACGGGAGGCAAATTTATTTAAATCCTTTAAAAGACTTGTTCAAATTTTAAAAAATTATTTTAAGAACGAGATCATAATTCCCAATTTTACCTCAAAATGTGTTCAAGCAATGCTGGAATTCTTCTATACTGGCGATATTAACCAAAGTTTTTTCAAAAATTAAAATGAATTAATTTTATATTTTAAGTCATACTTGAAAATAATGTTGATGAACTTTTTGTTATTGCACACAAATATCAAGTGGCACAATTAATTTATAAATGTGAAGTTTTTATGTCAACACTTATAATAGGTAATATATGCAAAAAATGTCAAAATATGCATGTAAATTCATAAATATGCATCTAATGTCATTTATTCCCCCTTATGATTTCTCACCTCATAATAGACGGAAAAAATAAAATATTTTTAAAATTATTTTTGAAAAATCTCATTTTCAGATGGCAAGGATATGTTAAAATATTTCAAAATTATTAATTTATACGGTGCTCCAATTTTGGAAAGGGTAAATTTTATTTTTTTCTATATTTAATTTTTTAATTTTCAGGGCTGTAAAAATTATATTCGAGCAAATAAAGAAATCTTTTTAAAAAGCAAAGTATGGGAAGAGGTTGAAAAAGCATTTCCTCAATTGGCCTTTCGAGTTTTGAAGTCTGCCATGTACGAATTATGACAAATAAATGATTCTCATTCATTTTTAAAATAATCTGGCTTTGATAAAGTTGATTTTTGATTAAAAGATTATTTTTAGATTTTAAGAATTTTCATATGCAGCCAACTCTCGATATAGTTACCCCTCTATTTAGTGAACTTTCGATATAGTTACCCCTCTATTTAGTGAACTTTCGATATAGTTACCCCTCTATTTAGTGAACTTTCGATATAGTTACCCCTCTATTTAGTGAACTTTCGATATAGTTACCCCTCTATTTAGTGAACTTTCGATATAGTTACCCCTCTATTTAAAGAACTCTCGATATAGTGACCCCTCTATTTAATGAACTTCTCATAATAGGAAAAATATTTTTTAGATATTCTAGAATATTCTTATGTAGACAGTAGGCAGAACATTTCGGCCCACTAAAAATAATAGAATTAATAGCTTTATTGATGTTTTAGAAAAATCATATATGGATTCATCAAATTTTTGATTCAATAAATTAAAAATTCAAAATTAAAAAAAAATTTCAAAAATAAAATTTTTGTTCAAAAAATGTCTGGTATTTTGTATTAATCATTTTTTTTTTACATTTTACATTTCAAAAACAATATTTTCCCACAGATAAAGCCTCCTCCTCTCTACTAGTCCTTCCCACTTTTTCCCTCATTTTCCCATCCTTCTAATGGATTCGTTCTTTCGCCTGCTGCCACGGACGACTTCCTTATCCAACAAAGATTTGTTAGTGTATTTTTCTCTTTTTCTGCTTTATTCTATCGGCTGGCACAATGGGAAAAATAAAAAAAAATTTTTCCGTTAGTTTTTGGTTGCGTGACATTTGCGGACAAAACTGAAACCTCTTGAAATTGGAACAAACGACAACTGAAACTTGTCCTGTGTCATGTTCTAAGCATATAAAACTATTTTGGTGGTATATCACTCATCACACTTCTTTTAAGAAGCTATAGAATAGAAGGCTTTTAGGGTGTCCGCAAATGTCGTTTTACCCTTATTTTTTGCATCTTTTGCTTCATCTCCCCTATTTACCTCGTTTTCTTCTTTCCCTTACATTACCATCTATTCCCCTTTATTCTCCCCAATTTAGCACCCTTTAACTGCTATTTTATAAGGTTTCAACGAAAGTCACACGAAAATTGCCCTCATAAAGCTTTAAATAAATTTTTCTTCATTTTTGCGCTTCATTGGCCATTCTAGCGACATTTTACCTTTACAAATTGATTATTTTCATCTTTAACTATTTTTCTCTTTTTCCCTCATTTGCCTCTTTTTTAAACCTTCAATGACCATAAAACCAACCAACACATTTTTATGAGGAAATAAATGGGAGAAAATTGCCTTGCCTACTGCTAGTTAAACACTCTTTTTTTATTATTTATTATTTAATAGATATGTTGTTTTTGGTTAGTGCCAGCTACCAAAAAAATTTTTTTTGATAGGCTCAAAAATATTTTACGCCCAGAAATCTATTTTTAATATAATCTTTTTTGGAGGTGTTCAAATAGAGAGGGGCGTCAATTAGAATAAATCTAAAGTCGATTCCTTTATTATCAGAATTTTAAAAATGCCATATTTTTTTACAATTTTTAAATTAATTTTATACATAAAATTTACAAATGACCATTTAGTACTTGGTGGCAAAGTGTCCCTTTTTCATTTATTTGACCAAATGACGACTTTATTGATCATTTTTCAATTATCTATTTACTAATTATTCATTTTGTTTGTTAAAAATCATTTTCTTCAAATTTTGACCATTTTGGTCATTTACCATTATGAAAATTTTTCATTTTTTAAATTATGACATTTTTCCATTATTTAGAAATATGACAAATTTTTTCCTTATTTTATTTTTGTTAAAATACCTATATAAATTGCTTTAAAAAAGAAAGAGAATCCCACAAAAATTCTCTTTACAAGGAAGCTTTACAACAATAAAAATGTATTTAATAAAAGAAAAAGAGAAAATTGTTAAAATAGGATTTTTTATTTTTTTTTTCGTCTTATTTTCTTTTAAAATATATTAAATACTTTATAAAATATTTAAGGAAATAGGTTGTGATTCTTTTATATTTTTTCATAAAATTTTTCCAAAAACAATTTAAATTTTTTCAAAATGTCCAATAGATGAGAAAATGTCAAAATGTCAACTCAATTAAAAAATCCATTTTGAAATTGACCATTTCGAAAAACGACCATTTTCAAATTGATTATTTCAAATCTGACCGTTTCGAATTTGACCATCTTGAAATTGACCATTTCGAAAACTGACCATTTTAAAAAATTTTCTTATAATTTTTAAAATTCACCGCGCTCCACTAAAGGCATTTTTATTTTTTTTTTGTTTCCCCAATTTTCTTTTCTTGCCATTCACCTTAAAAATTTGGCCATACCTCCTTATTTAATGGTAAGAATGCTTTTGTCTGGGGGTAATCGTTAAAATAAAATAAAAGAAAAGGTAGCACGTGTTTGTAAAAATTGATGGGCATTTTTAAAACGTTGGTCGCACTTTACTTTAACACAAATTCAAAAACTATGATTTTTTAACGTATTTTGATGTAATAAAGCTTGTTATAAAATTTTTTACACAAATTGCTGACTATTTGTTATATTTATAGAAAACTAATCATTCATAGCCAACGGCGTTTATGTCTGGGTTTTTATGTTTAATCGGAGTTTTTGTATCGTCTGTCGTGTTTTTGTACGCCGAAGCAATTTTATCGATGACAGACACAACATTAAGTGACTCCACTATCGCCGCATGGTAAAACAACTGCGCTGGAAAAACTTTTTGTGCTGCTCCGTAGGTAGGCTGGAAATGTTCTCGCTACACGATGGCCGTGCTTGTCTGCGGTCGTGCTCGCTTCGCTCGCGGCGACCGTAGACAAGCGGCGGCCGTCGTTCCGCTCGACATTTCCAGCTTCCTCCGCAGCGGCAAAAACCTTTTTCCGCGAACTAAAAAATATAGGTATAAGTACTGCAGAGAAATGGTAACAACAGATTAACAACAGGTTTGTGTTAAAGTAAAGTTGTTCCAAAACGTTTTTTTTTAAGTTTTTTTTTTAAATTTATTTTTTAAAAATTAAATATTTTTATTTTAAAAATATTTGCAGGGAATGAGCATAAATTGCAGCATAAAACCTACAGAAAAAGAAACAATAGAATTCCAAATAGAAAATAAAAATATTTCTGAAAATAATAATGTTGCTATAGTTGACTGCTGCCAGTCACCTAGTTATTCAAATACTACAAATTTTTTAAATGTAACACATCCAATGGTCAGACAGTCCTCTGATACTACACAGGTAGTAGAGAGTTATTATTAATATTAGAGACGGTATTTTTGTATTTAAAGTTTATTTTTTTATTTCAAGTTTATTTAGTTAATTCAAGTTTGATTTTGTTTCCAAGTTTATTTTTGTAATTCAAGTTTATTTTTGTAATTCAAGTTTATTTTTGTAATTCAAGTTTATTTTTGTAATTCAAGTTTGATTTTGTATTCCAAGTTTTTTAATTAATTCAAGTTTATTTCTGTATTCCAAGTTTATTTTTGTAATGCAAGTTTTTTTCTATATGTTTATTTAATAAATACAGTCAAATAATAATTTGATAATTACTATATTCTCTTTAATATTAACTAATTGCTAATTTATTATTTAAAGGATCGACGCGGTAAAAAGCTAAGTCGTTCTCCAGCCTTCGATGAATGCGAACCTGGTGCTTCAACTACAGGTGGAACTCAACGGGATAGACCTGCAACTTCATGTCTTGGACAGAATGAGGTGTTTTATTTATTTTAATTTTTCTTTTTTCTATTTTGCTTTTTTTACTTCCTTTATAAGGGAACACAAAAAATATAATTATTGGCTTAATTCCATCTAAAACCCCATTTTTGGCACTTACTCAAAAACCCCAAAAAATCCTCAAAAATTCTTTTTCTTTGGTTTTATTTAAAAAAACACAAATTCATCACCGAAATACCCTTCCATCCCTTAAGAGCCATGAAATTGGATACTTACACATCCTTGGGGAAAATGAAAGTAAAAGAAAGAGGTAGGAAGTGAATAAGAGGATTTTTAAGGCTTTTTGGAATCGTTTAAAAGAAAGGGGAAGGGTTTGTTTATAAAATGGGAAAATGTCCAAAATTTTGTGCTAAGTAGAAAGCTGGATTAAAAGAAGGCCCTCAGTCAATTGGAGTGACAATTTTCGGCGCGGAAATGATTTATAACATAATGTACTACTTCTGAATGTTCCTTTCACACTACTACTGAATGTTCCTTTCACACTACTACTGAATGTTCCTTTCACACTACTACTGAATGTTCCTTTCACACTACTACTGAATGTTCCTTTCACACTACTACTGAATGTTCCTTTCACACTACTACTGAATGTTCCTTTCACACTACTACTGAATGTTCCTTTCACACTACTACTGAATGTTCCTTTCACACTACTACTGAATGTTCCTTTCACACTACTACTGAATGTTCCTTTCACACTACTACTGAATGTTCCTTTCACACTACTACTGAATGTTCCTTTCACACTACTACTGAATGTTCCTTTCACACTACTAGGGATGCTCCTTCGGAAGATCCATCGGAGGTTCCGAAATATTCATCACTTAGACTTGGTCTTTCTTAGTGAATTCCAAGTGAGAATGCGATTGCTGCTCCATAAAGCCCTATTCCCCATAAATTAAAGAAATTCAGAAAAGCGTGTCCCAACATTACCACGCCAAACCTTCCCTACCCAAGTCATATGAATAATACAAAGTTGAAAAAACAACAAAATTGAGTTGGGTCAATTTAAAACCTCAAAACCCCTTGTAAACACTTAAAACCCACACAAATACTCTTTAAAAGCAATAATCCCTTTCTCCGAAAATTGGAAAAACAGCCGATAGTTGAGGGGAAAATTAGATGAAAAGCATATTACACACACGTGTTTTGTATTTTTATTTGTTTTTGAATAAGGGCAACTCGAGGTTGAGTGCAAATATGGATAAAATTTAGAAAAAAGCGGCTTTTATTTACTTCCCTACAAATATTTTTATTATTTGTGTTTTAGCACTGTGAAGAAAAATTTTTTCATATCACTAATAAATGAACTATTGATATAATCTGCTAGATCTTCTAGCCATAAATCTATATTTCAGCTACTAGGGATGTTCCTTTCACACTACTAGGGATGTTCCTTTCACACTACCTTGTTCCCTTCACCCTACTATAGATGTTCCCTTCACACTACTGGGGATGTTCCTTTCACACTACTAAGAATACTCCTTACAGAATGTTCCTATCTCTAAACTTGATATTAATTGTCCAAAATTTATAGATGAGATTTTGCTCTCCTACACAGTGTACCAATGTAATACAATTGGTAAATTATTTTTTGAATTTTCGATTAAGTTATTCCTAAATTAATTTATAGACAAACGTTGTTGATACTCAAGATGGTAGTAGTGACTACATCCAATTAAATCAGTACAAGCTTATGGAGGAAATTGCCCAAGGCTCTTACAGTATTGTGAAGTTGGCGTATAACGAGCAAGATCGGAATTTGTATGCGTTAAAGGTGCTTGACAAATTGAAGGTGAGTGATTGTTAAAAGGGTTTGAGTTGCTAATTATACCCTAATACTATGATGTCCCTTCACCCTACTAAGGATGTCCCTTTCGCACTACTTCTGAGTGTTCCTTTTACACTACTACTGAATGTTCCCTTCACACTACTAAGGATGTTCCTTTCGCACTACTTGGAATGTTCTTCCATACTACTACTGAATGTTACCTTCACCCTACTAAGGATGTTCCTTTCACACTACCATTTTTAATATTTTCTAGTTGGTCAAAAACTTTGCCTGTTTTCGTCCACCACCTATTCGAAAACGTGGAGGAAGTACTCAACACAATCCTCCACCTCCTCAACAAACAGCACAGCCATTATCTGTACACAGAAACCCTCTACAATTAGTACAACGTGAAATTGCTATATTGAAGAAGCTTGCACATCCAAATGTTGTTAAATTGGTGGAGGTAGAGGAATAAATTAAATTTAATAAAATAATTTTGCTTAATTTAAGGTGCTAGACGATCCTCAGGTAGAACTTTCATTTTGACTCCTCTCGATGACATTTGGTCCCAGAATCTCTCAAAATTAAGTTGATGTTCCCTTCACACTACCGTGCTGTTCCCTACACACTACTAGGGATGTTCCCTTCACACTACCTTGATGTTCCCTACACACTACTGAGGATGTTCCCTTCACACTACTAAGGATGTACCCTTCACACTACCGTGATTTTCTCTACACCCTACTCTGTTTAGGGGTCATTTCTATATATCGACATTTTTATCCCTTAATTCCCCATAGATGACATTTTATCCCAACCTCCTAAATTTCTAATATAATCTTCAAAAAATTATTTAAAGGATAATTTCCTCTATATGGTCTTTGAATATATGGAAAGGCGTTCTTTAATGGAATTACCTACTCAAAACCCTTTGAAAGAACAATTAGCTTGGAAATATTTTAGAGATACACTTAAAGGATTGGAATACCGTAATTTATTTAAAATTAATTTTAAATATTTTTTTGAAATTTTTTTGAATATTTTTAGTCCATTATCAAAAAATTGTTCATCGCGACCTTAAGGCAATTAATTAATTTTTAATTTATTAAAAATTAATTTAATTCTTAGCCCTCAAATTTACTCCTGTCAGAGTCAGATTCTGTTAAGGTAAAAATAAATTATTTAAATAAATTAATTATTTAAATTTTAAAGATTGCTGATTTTGGTGTTTCTTGTGAATTTGAAGGAATTGATGCTTTTTTGACTGGAACTGCTGGTGAAAAAAAAATTATTACAAATTTAAAATAATAAAAATAAATTTTCTAAAGGTACCCCAGCATTTATGGCACCTGAAGCACTTTCAGAAAATTCAAATCAATTTTATAGTGGACGTGCTCAGGATATTTGGTCACTTGGGTGAGCGTATTAAATTTATTTATTAAATATTTCCGGACATTTATTTATTTTCCGGAAAATTTATTGTATTTTTTAATGTTACTGTAAACCTGAAATAAAATATTTCCGGAAAGTTTATTTTCTTTATTTATTTTATTTCACATTGTCCGGAAATATTTAATTTAATACTTACGGAAAGTTTTATTTATACATATATAGTTACATAATTTTTATTTTAATATTGTAAAATTTCCGGAAAGTTTATTTAGTTGAATTATACAGTTTTAAATTACAATAATTTAATATTGTAATCCTTTTGTAAATTTATTTAATTATTTACAGTATTACACTGTATGCACTTGTTTTTGGAAGTGTGCCTTGGTATGATCCTTATGTTATTGGTAAGAAATTTTTTTTATTGATGTTTTTAATTTTAAATATTTAAAATTAAAAATATTTAGCTCTCTATAAGAAAATAAAAAATGACCCAGTTACTCTGCCAGAAAATATACCAATCAGTGAGCTTCTCAAAGGATTAATACTTGGGTATGTTTGCTGAAGAAAATTAATATTTACAATTTTTATTCTTAATTTAATTTTAGAATGTTATGTAAGGATCCAGGATTGAGGTACGACATAATGCAGGTGAATATTTTATTTATTATTTTGCTATAATAAATAAACTTTAATTAATATTAAATAAACTTGATTTAATATTAATTAAACTTAAATACAAAAATAAATAAACTTGAAATACAAAAAATAAATAAACTTGAATTAATATTAAACTTGAAATACAAAAATAAATAAACTTGAAATACAAAAAATAAATAAACTTGAAATACAAAAATAAACAAACTTGAAATTAATTAAATAAACTTGAATTACAAAAATAAATAAACTTGAATTAAATAAATCCAACTTTAATTATTTAATTTTTATATTTTCAGATAAAAGAGCATCTTTGGGTGACTAAAAATGTAATATTTAATTAAATTAATTTTTATTTTTTTTTTAATTTTTAAGGGAAAAGTTTTGATGCCTACAGAAGAAGAAAATTGCTCTCTTGTTACTGGTAAATTTAATAAATATTATTTTAAATTAATTTATTTTTTTTTCCCAGTTACTCAAGAGGAGGTCAACCAAGCTGTTCGTATTATTCCTCATCTTGGCACTTTAATTCTTGTGAAGGTAGAAGCTTTTTAAATTTTAAATAAAATTAAATTATTTTTATTTATTCAGGCAATGGGCAGGAAAAAGCATTTTGGGTAATTAATAATTTTTAAATTTCTTTTAACAAAATTTTGGCATTCTGAATTTGACAAAATGAAATTTTTCTAAAGAATACTGTTTAATTTTAACATCAAAATTATGAGTTTTGACATTTTTAAATTTTGGCAATATGAACTTTTGACATTATGAAAATTGACATTAAAAATTATAATTTATTCTAAATTTTATCTAAAATATATTTTATTACAGTAATCCATTTCGAGAGCCAGTCATCGATCACGATTCATTATTAGAACATCCAGGGAGAAGGCATCGAAGGAAGTCCTCGTCAGTTTTTTTTTTAATTTTTTAGATTTTTTAATTTAAAAAAATATTTTTCTAGCTTGCCAGAAGGGGGTAGTACAGCCTCTCCAGTTCGTTCCCACAGTAGAGAACATTTAAATAATCAACAACAACAAATTAATTTAGAAGAACCGTCCACTACAAATTCAGAATTAAATCCATTAATTATAATTAATAAAATGGATAGATTAAATATTGAAGAAGGGAATGAGGAAAATAACAAAGAAATGCCTCAATTATTGAATGGCTCTTTAAATTTTAAAGATTAAGATTTTTTATTTTTTGTTAGAAAATTGTGTAACATACCAAGTTGATGTTCGGTTCTAAAAGCTATTGTTTTTAAAAACAATATTTTTGACATTATGAAATATTGACGAAATGAAATTTTGACATTTTAAAATTTTGAAGAACACAGCTTTTGGCGTTATGAAATATGACTTTCTGAATTTTGGCATTATGAAATTCGACATTTTGACAATATAACTTAATATAAAATTCTAGAGTTTTTATAGCCGAATATTCTTACGATAAATCCGTTGTATATTTGTTTCAAATATTATCATTCTATGTCTCTCTTCGGTGATTATTCACTTGTTTTTATTTTTAAATGATAAAATGAATTTACAAAATTAAAAAAAATTTTTTAATAAAAAATTAAATTTTTCGTCTTATATATTGTGTATTGTTCTATCAGGCATTGAAGTTTCCGGCATTGGAGTAACTTGCTGAATATTTGAAGAATTTTTGCATCGAAAAATTATTTGTCTGTAATTTCTAACACTCAAAATTGTTACCTTAAAATTATATTTATTTAAATGTACATTTCAAGTTTATTTTTGTAAAAGAAAATTACAAATTGTAAAATTATTTTACAAAAGCAGAAAAGTTTAATTTTCCTTTTGTAAAACATTTTTTACAATTCAAGTTTTTACAAAACTTGTACAATGTTTTTCGCAAATAAAACTTTTTTTACAAATTATGTTTTACAATTCTGAAAAAAACTTACAATAGGGTTTAATACAGCAACCAGTGTTCCCAAACTAGAAGTAAGGAATATTACAATAGATGATGAATATAAGCCAGGCAAATTAAATAAAAAATTTAAATTACCAAATAAAGAGGCGAGATAAGATAATAATGGCAGAATAGCCTAAATGATAAAAAATACATTTCAACTCTGTACAATTCCCCTTCCGACAGTTCACCTTCCAATAAATTACAACAGTTTAGCTTATGAATAGAAGGTGAATTAGCCCTTACCTTTAACCCCTTTCCCTCTCATTATTTACTCTCCCTATAGTAAACATCTTCTAAAGTCCTAACTAACTCTTGACCTGAATTCTTCTTTTTCAGGGAGTTTCTTCCTTTCAGGGAATTTTTTAAGATTTTCTTTTGAAAATTTTATTACCTGTGCTCCCAAAACAAAACTCATTTGTTTATTCATATTTCGTAACTGAGTCATTTCTACACCTTTACAATGTTTATAAACACGTATTTGAATACTTATACTACAAAATATAATAATTATATAATTAATTATTGATAACGTTGAAGCATAATTTGCAGTAAAAATTGATAGATTACTATTCTAAAAATTTTTTAAAATCTCAAAAAATTTTCAAAAATTTTTAAAAAATTTTACAAATGATCTAAGCCCAACAACATAATTTTCAATAGTATAATTATCCAATTCCAACATTTTTGCCAATTCATAATTTGTTAAATGTTCATTTTCTGGTGTTGGACAGTTCGATATATGAGCACAAATATTCAGTCCAACATTTGGAAGTATCACAACACCAATTAATAATAATTGGTGTTTAAATTTAACATCACAACCACTACAATACACAAAATACAATCTATTTAGGGTAGGGGCAAGAGTCTTCCCTGGCCATTTATTGGTCTATAACATTTTTATAATTCGACCTTTTCGAATAAATCTTATATCAATCGAAAGCCCTGGATGTCCTGATTCTTTTTCTTGAAGAGACTGATTAGATCTGATCGTTTTTTAAAAAGTTATGAGACGATAAGCACGGGCAAATGATTTCCTATATGATCGGATCTGATCATTCTCTTGGGGAAAAGAATCGGGTCATCTAAGTCAGGACACCCTAAGCTTTCGTTTGATATTAATTATTGGAAAATACTCAAATACAAAAAAGCTAGAAGCAGAAAACGGTTAAAGGAACGTCCGTCTATTTTATTTCCGGAAATTTTACCGTACAACAGTAAAATAACGATAAATAAATAATGTAGAGACATTCATTGTTGTACATCTAGCCATGAAATGATTGAGACGGAGAAGGATACATTGCCAAGGATTTGGTAAAAAATGTATAGGTCCATAATCCCAAGCTGTTCCTACGCCATTATCAGATACAAAAACCTTTTTAAAAGAGAAAATAGAGGTACAGCCCGAAGTTTTTAAAGTTTGGACGCAGTAATGTTATGGCGCGAACTGTTCTCTTTTTGATCATAACTTTTGAAATGTAAAAGCTAAACTTCTAAAATTTTTAAAGAAGTTAGCTAACATTATTAAGAATATCTTTGAAAAGTTACAAAATTCTAGCTGATCCTATGACTAAGTTATAGGCAATCACGCCCACTTTTCACTTTTTCACTGCGCCCAAACATCCCTAATAATATTACCGGTTGAACAATAACAAAAACACAAATAGCACAAATATCAACAAAACAAGTTTGTAAAATTATTTTGCTATAAACTTGCATTTCTTTCATTGTATATCGTAAAATTAGCCAAATTAAAAAGAAATTAGAAAATAACCCAAATGTTGCAAAACAATAAATATAAGTTGAATATATTTCTCCTTTCAACATTTTGTCTTAAAATAATGTTTTTTTAAATGTTCGGAACAAAATTAAGTCTTTGACAAACATTGTTTAATAAACTTGTTTTGTTTGTGAAACATGTTTTAATGTTTTTGTGAAAATATTAAACATGTTTTTAATAAAAACAAGTTTAGTATAATATAAACTTGTTTTGTTTTTAAATAAACTTGTTTTAATACTTTTGCAAAACAAGTTTGTTTTAATAAAACATTTGTTATTTTATTAATATTTATAAGTTGTAAAACATGTTTTAATGATTAAAAAAAAGTTTTGTAATTTTACAAGTTTGTTTATTTTGTAAAACATGTTTTAACGTTAGAGAAAGTTTTTCTCTTGTATTGTCTGTAAATAATTATAAAAACTTGGCGTCAAAACGTCTATTTAAAAAAAAATTTTTTAACGCTAAAAGGAATAAAACTTCTCAACAATTGTTTTAAAAACTTTTTTTTCATGGCAGATGTTTTAAAATAAATAATTATTGTTTACAATTAATTTTAAAAAACTTTTATTTTTTAGACTAATTGTCAGGTGTAAAAATTTTTTAATAAAAAATACTTTTTAACAAAAATGTCAAAATGGCAATTAATTATTTAAATTGTAAAATCTAATTTCAAAAAGGTGTACCACTTAAAAATCGTAAAAAATATCATATGTACCAAAAAATGTCAAAATATGACAAAAACATTAAAAGATGTCCCAAAAATCACAAAATTCGCAAAAATATGTAAGAAAATCTTAAAATATGCCCGAAATTCAAAATATGCTAAAAATAAGAATATACAAAAAATATACGCTTATGTATCAAAAAATGTCAAAATATGCATCAAAATTTAAAAATATGCATATATGCGCCGAAAATCGAAAAGGTGGTCAAATATCTTAATAAATTAATTTTTATTATTTATTTAAGATTTAATAAAAAAATAATTTTAATAATAAAGACTGACTTTAAAACAAACAAAACACAACAAAATAAACTAAAAAAAGATAAATATATTTAAAAAAAAAATTATTTTCTTTCAACAAAAATTGGCAAGCAAAAATTCGCATGTTTTATTCATGTCTTTAACAGAACAATTAATACTTTCATTTAACCATTTTAATATTTGATCTTTCATTAAATTATTTATTTGATGACGAATTGACTGAAAAAATTAATTTAAAAAAATTTTTTAATTAAAAAAAATTTTTAAAGGACGTTTTGGTGCCGAGTTTTGAGTGTGGTTCCCTTCTTTTTTATTTCAGAACCGATTTTAACAATTTACATATCATTCGAGAGCTATGGATGTGAGGAAAATTTTAGGTAAAAGGATCTAGTTGATCAGAATAAGTTTTAAAAAGTTATGGTCAAATAAGTGAGCGCAATCATGATTTTCGGAAAAGTAATAGACATCCAAAGGGAATGAATGATAAATTAATTATGGCAAAAAGTTTTATTATATATCAGGGTGGCTTTATATCCTCTGGGGCATTATTTATAACAGAAGTCAACCATAACTTGATAACTGTGGGAAGGGATGTCGTTGGAACCGTGGATTGGAACCGTGGAACAAAACTATAAGGAGTTGAAAAGGAGCTTTTCCGGTTTTAAAAAGAAAATAAATGTAACAAAAAAAAAGCTAGTCCTATAAGAGAGTAGAGGCACTGAACTGTCCGATTTTTAAAAAATTAGAATTAAAAAAAATTTTTTAATTAAATTCTTTCAATTACCTCAGGCATAATTTCCATAATTTCATTTAATTTTTTATCATTTTCAATAATATTTTGAAGCATTTGTTGTTTTGAATCAAAATTTTTAGTTAAAAATAGTCTTATTCGTTTTAAACAACCTCCAATTGGTTGAATTGCACGGGCACGTAAAGAATTTAAAAATGATGTGTTATTTATTGACTAAAATTAATTTAAATAAATAATTAATTTAAAATAATTAAAATTATTTACCTTTTCACTCCTTTTTATGGATTCTGAACTGCCTGTGGAAATGGGATTATCAATATTTTGAAGATGTTCTGCTAAATATAAAAATAGAATTATTTAAAATTAATTTCTCGGCATTAATAATTAAGGAAAAATGATTGTTGGCATTATTAAAATTTGACAAAATGGTTTTGACGTTATGAAAAACTGACGAAATGAATTTTTGGTGTTATGAAAACTTAACTAAACGATTTTTGACATTAAGAGAAAATTGATTAAATGAAATTTTGGCATTATGAGAAGTGACCAAATGATTTTTGGTATTATTTAAAAATGACGAAACGATTTTCGACATTATGAAAGATTGCCAAAATAAGTGTTAGCAATTTGAAAACATGACAAAAAATGATAAAATGAATTTTAGACATAAAAAAAACTTTTTTTACCATTAGAAGTAGTCTCCAGCAATTTACAAGCAATTAAACTTAAGGCCAATATTTCAATTACAATAGCCAAATTTTTAATTAATTCAATTTTAATATTCCAATAATTAATTAATTTATTATTTCCTTCATTTTCTTCATTAAAATTATTTTTATAAAATTTTTCTAAAAAATTTAAAGAATTTGTAAAATTAATTTCTTCATTTAAATTTTGTTTTAAAATTAATGTTTTTTTATTTTCTTCTTTAAATTGTTTTTGAATGTCTAAAGAAATATTTAATAATAATATTGGTAAATTAAATAATTTGTGTGTTGTTATTAATTTATTTAAATGTTGAATATTTATATAATTTTCGAAAATTTCTTCAGACTGAAAATTTAAAAAATTAAAAAAAATTTTTTTTTGTCCGCAAAAAAATTGCGGACAAAATTATTTTTGCGGACAAATTAAAAAAAAATTTTTTTTAAAAAAAATTAAAAAAAAATTTTTTTTTAATTTATTTTTAATGTCTTGGGAGGGTATAGCCTTAAAGAGACAATAGTAGAATCAAAATCTTTTGTTAAGTTAATTTTATTAAAATTTAAAAAATCAGTTTAAAAAATTTTTTAAAACTGATTTAAAAAAAAATTTCAAAAAAATTTTTTTAATAATTTTCGCTAAGGTTTGGACTTGAGTTTTTTCCGTTTTTAGGGATAAGAGGGATTTTAGGGATATTTTAGGAGAGATTTTAATAAAAATAGAAAATATGTATTTGTCCGCAAAAATTTTTTGCGGACAAAAAAAATTTTAATGGGGAATTTATTTAAAATTTATAAAGGGCATAAAAACCCCCCAATTTTAATTTCAAAAAATATTTTTAATAAAAAAAAATAAAAAAAACCTCAAAATCTTCTTTATTATTATCCAAAACAGACGAACATTCAACCATTACCATTTCTAAATTTGCAATTTTATCTTCCAACAAAATATTCCCTATATTTCCAATTGCTGTTAAAATTGCATTTTTAAAGAGAAAATAATTTTTCTAAAAAAATATAAATTAAAAAAAATAATTTAAATTAAACCATTTGAATAAAAGAATTTTCTGCTAATTTTTTAATTAATTTGTCTGAAATTATTGTTGGGAATACCTTTAAAAAAATTTTAAATTTTAATTAAAAATAATTAATAAAATTTAAAAAATACACTAAAGTCTCTGTTGTCTGACAGCTTGTCCCAATCTGGAAAAAAATTTTTAGTGGCGTTTTTAAATGTTGACATTTTGAAATAATTCTAGCAATTGGACATTTTGAAATTAAAAAATAAAGATGACTTCGTTTATAATGCCAAACCAAGGGAATAACCTAGATAAATGGCCGAGTAGGAGTTTTGGCCTTATATCAAAGTGTTATTTTTGGAAGATTACTCCAATGGACCGATTAGTTGGTAGTCTTATATCAATATGTCATTATAACCGGAGTCACTTTATTTTGGCTTAAAATTAAAAAAAAAAAGATTTTCAAAATTTGAGACTTAAAAAATAGATGAATGTAAAAATTGGACGTTTTGAAATTTTGACATTATGAAATTATGACGTTTCGAAATATTGACATTTTGAAAATTTTTCAAAAAAATTAATTTTATGAAAAAAAAATTTCCAAACCTATTGGATGACTTTTTTCATCACCAATTAAAATCGTAGCAAATCCAGCCCCTTTATCTTCCAAAGGAGTAAAACAAACAGTCAAAATTCTATTTAAAATATCAGCTCCAATAGAAAAAATTGAATTATTTGCTTTTTCAGAAAATTCAAATAAATGTGAAATTTGGGCAAAAGAATTGTTTTTGTATGCATTTACAAGGCATTCATTTGTCTTTTTTTTAAATTTTTTAAATAAAAAAAAATTAAAAAATAAACCTCTCTTTCATTCATATCAAACATTACACCTAGAAAAAATTTTAAAAAATTAAAAAAAAATTTTTTTCTTTGTTATTCAATAAAAATCAAGTCCCCTGGGTCTAGGAATACCCCTGCGGAACCCGTTAAAATAATTTTTCACAAATTTTGGACTTCTAGGACTAAGAAATGTTCAATTTCTTTGGAACAGAAGTTCAGTGAGTAAAAAAAAGATTTTTTTCTTGTTTAAGATTTTTTTATGGAAAAGTCCTCAAATTTTGTCCGCAAGTAATAATAGAAAGGAAGTTGAACTAGTTATCGCAAAAAAATTTTTTTAAAGAACTTGCGGACAAAATTTGCGGACTTTTTGGATTAAAGGCTTGAGCCTGTAAAACCTATAAAAAGAGTTGAAAAAATCCAACCCCAAAACAAAATTATAATTAAAAAAAGAAGGAAATTCTCGGAATATTAACTTAAGAAAATAAATTACCAAAAATTATTCAAAAAAAAATTTTTTTTAATTCAAAAAAAAAACCTAAATCCGTATAATAAATATTAGCCTCTTTAAACCGTCCAAATTGATAAGGTATAAAAAAGCGTAAAAATGCTAAACTGTCTTTTTGAATGAATTTTAATTGAATTTGTTTTTCCATTTCTTTAATTCGTTCAACACAACCAAAAATACCTTTAGAAAAAATTAAAAATTTTCAAAAATTTTTTTAAAAAAACCGTAAAGCCTGCAAAGCATAATTTGTATTGAAGCTGTATCTGAACGATAATTCTTTGCCCACTAAAAATTTTAAAAAATTAATTTAAAGAAAAAAATTAAAAAAGAAATAAACCTCCAAAAATGCAATAATTGGTAATAAAGTTTCTAGTTGATGGCCTGAAAAAAAAGAAAAAATATTCTTTAAAAAAATTATTTTTCACCAAAGAGATTTTTTTAATCAAAAAAAATAAGAAATTATGAAAAAGGACAACTAACTAAAATAGTTTCCACCGACCGGGTTCGAACCCAGGCGATAAAACACTAAAAGCTAAAGTGTTACCCACTACACCACAAAAACGCGCAAAAAATAAAAAAGCTTAAAAATAAAAAAGTGAAGGATAAATGAAGGAAAATTATTTTTAAACGTACAAATGTCGTAATAAATAGAAAATAGAGTTAAAATCTTAATTTTATTGCAAAAAAGTCTTAAAAAAATTTTAATCATCAAAAAGTTGTGGAGGGTACCTTAGATATTGAAAGCAAATTTTAATGGTTTTCTTGGCTCTAATTTAGACTAATAAAGAAAATTATAGCTCATTCGATGCGTCTCGTCGAGCTGAGTCGAATGGTACTAAAATCAAGAGGATTGGACAAGTCTGGACGAAGTTATGATTTTTTAAAATTCTGAGGGTCATGGACGGCCAGGGGTAATTTTCAGAAAAAATAGAAAATCCAAGTAAAAATTCAAAAACAAATAAAAATAAATAAAAAACCTTGTCTTCTATAAATTTCCCACATATATTGAACCACAAGTTGAGATAAACAAGTAATTTGCATTCCATCAAGTTGTGGGACCTCATGTCCATCATCAAGAGAAATTTCTTGTTTTCCATCATTTTCTTGGTTTTTGACCTCACAAAAGCATTTAAATAATAAATTTAATTGTTCTTTCAATTTGATGTCAGTTAAAGTCTTTGGAGGGTAAAAATTAAAATTTAATTGAAATTGAAGAATTTGAGGCCATCCGTTGTTTGAAGGTTTTAATTGAGAAAGAAGAGATTTCTTAAAAGATGAAATGAGTTTAAATTGATTAGAATTGAGTTTAAATCTTGAAAAATAAAAGGTTTTGAATTTTTAGATTAAAAAATATTTTTGGCGAAAATAAAAAAAATCGTGATGTTCCAAACTTTTTGGTTTGTAACTTATTAAGAAAGCAAAATACTATAAAGGTCCAGTTAAGTAAAATAATCCCCACATTTAGAGCTTTCGAAAGATACCAAAAGAATTCGGAAAGGTTAAGAAATAAAAAAGTTGTGGGGAGAAAATGAAAGTGTCCGAACAGTGGGGGATGAAATGTCCAAAAGAGCGACTTCCTCCAAAACTTTAGACAAAATTAAGTTTAAGAAGATAATCAATATACTAGTCGGTAGAGAATTAAATTTGCTACCAAAAAATAGATCAAACTATAAAATTCCTTTAAAAATCTAAAAAAAATTGAGACAAAAAAATATCGAAAATCGAATTTTCCAAGTTTTTTGCTCATAACTTTTTTATCTAATAAAAAATAAATTTTCTTTTCCCATTATTATGTAGCAAATTTTCTTCTCTATCGAATGATATAAATAACACCAAAATAGGAAAATTAGCTAAAAAGTTATGAAGGACGAAGTTCAGTGGGACAGGTTCCCCACCCAGAGAACCAAAGGTTACTTTTTACACAAAATTTTAAAAACAAAATTCAAATAAAAAACCTTGTTTTCCTTGCTTCTCTCTTTTACAGTTAATTTATTAAAACAAGTTTCCATCATATTTTTCATATTTTCCAAATCATGATAATTAGCCTCTACTTGCTGCAAACTTTGTTGTTCACATCCTTCAGGTCTGTCATCTTTTGCTTGTTTTTCACTCATTTTTTAGAATTTAATAAAAGATATAAAAACTAAAAAATAGAAAAAAAATTAATAGAATTTAAAGAAAAAATGCTTATTTTAGGTGAAATTTCAAAATGTCAATTTTTCAAAATGTCAAAATTTAAAAAGGTCAATAATGCAAAATATCAATTTTTGAAATATCAACGCTTAAACATTTTTTTAGAAAAGTCCGCAAGTTTTATCCGCAAATTTATAGGCGTAAACCCTTCCTCAAGCCCTCAGGAAATAATGAAATTTGCGGATAAAACTTGTCAAAAAATTATTAAAATATTTTTTACCATTTTATAATATCTTTAAAATAATCGTAAATATAAAATTTGAAGAATATTGGAAAGAGGGAATATTAAAAAAGACATATTACTTGTAAAATAACGTGAAAAAATTTAAAAAATATAAAGTTAAAATTTAAAAGGTCAACTTTTCATTTTCGAAATGTCAAATTTCAAAATGTCAACTTCTCAAAAAGGTCAAAAATAGTAGAATCTCTCACTTGGTCCTCCCTAGTTTAGGGCTGAAACATGTTGTGATTAAATTCTGAAGGTGTGATAAATGAGAGATTTTACTTTAAATGTAAAAATGCTGATGTGTTGCACTTTGAGGGGAATGCCTTCTTAGGGAAAATATGAAAAAGAAATTTTAAAATTTAAAAATTAATTTTCCCATTCTAAACAAGCTAACTTTAAATAAAATTTAAAGGTCAATTAAAATAATTTTGTTAAAAAAAATATAAATCAAAAATTATCAACATAAGTGACATAATTTGCCGGGATAAGTCCTGTCTTGCCTTTAAAAAATATAAAAAAATGCTATTTTATTTATTAAAAATATTCACCATTTAAAGTGCCAACTAGCCATCCTTCCTCTTTGCTTTCATAAACATTAGTGATTATTTGACCTAGAAAATAAATAAAAAAATTTTATATTTTTAAAAGAAGTTAGACGAAAAATCACGATTGTCTTCACTTAAAAACTCGTAACTTTTTAGAGATTGAAAGGATCTAATAAATTATTTTTAGGAAATGAATCGGAACATCCAAAGCTTTCGAATGATATAAGATTTATTCGAAACGATTGAAATCAAAAAAAAGTTATGGATCAAAAAATGGCTCAAGAACTAAACAGTGTGTACCATTCCCACCGCACAGCCATAACTTTCTTTATTGACGTCGAATCTCTTCAATTTTGGTACCATTCAACAGCGCCTGTCGAGATCGTGTATGGACAAAAGATCGAAAGGACAAAAGGTCGCCCCGGCCGAAACCTTTTATCATTTCAACCTTTTGTACCGGAGCCGTCGAGATATGTCTAATCATGCCAAAATCGAAGAGGTTTGACTATCATAAATTTGTTTAAAAGCTCTGAGGAAGGTTGGGGGTGTACCCATTTGAACAGAAAATATTGAGAAAAAAAACCATTTTTGAAATGATATTTTTTTAAAATATTTATTTACCCGACTCAAAGCTGAGCTCAGTTTCATGTCCTGCCTCACAAGGGTAAATGGTACGAACTCTCCTTTAATTTAAAATGTTAAAAAAATTTTTTTAAAATTTTTTATTTTTATTCTCTTTCACCTTGGTGGATGTAAAGGACCATCAGGATTAATAAAATTTGTATAAGCTGGGGGTATTCGCATAGACAAAATTGTTGGCAAAGTTTCTGAACGATTTGAAAGAATTATAGGGGTTGTTGAAGTTGTTTGGGAAGAGGAAGAACTTGGCCGTTGTTGTTGGGTAGAAGAAGGGTTTTTGGAGGGGGAGGTTCTTAATGTGGCATAAATACTGGAAAAAATAAATATTTTTAATTTATTTCCAATACTTTTCAGAAGGCAAAGGTTGGCTGTACATTGGCGCATAATTTCCAAAGGTCTTGCCTGGAAAAAAATTAAGTTCCAAAAAAAACGAGTTATATCCCTTCCCTAATGGATACGTCCGTGAAGGTCCTATAGCCGTTAGTGGGGCTTATATTCGATGTCTTTTTAGAAGGGGAACCTTCTCTTGAGACCGGCCAGTGAGTATCCAATAGTTCCAGGAAAGAGCCTATATAAATAGTTCCGGTAGTTATAAAGGGAGTCTATATAAATAGTTCCGGTAGTTATAAAGGGAGTGTAGGGACGGTATAACGGGGGTTGACTTTAAATTGTACATTTGACTCATGTTAGACCTCAATCCAAGGTAATGTCCTATAGGTGATGGGATTATCCGGTAGAATTACCCGAACTTCGATTTTATTACAAAGGTGACATTACATCCCAGTTACGTTATAATGGCCTCAAATATATTTATTAAACAAACATCTTTTTTTTTTAATTATTTTTTAAAACTTCCCACCTCTCGGCGCTATCCCTGGTTTAGCAGTATTTCTATCACCAGAAGAGGAAGGAGGCGGTGTACTGCTCGAACTTGGTGAATCCCCAACACCACTTCCAGTTAAACACAATTCGCTTCTCGATTCGAATTGTTTCGATATAATACTAGGTTTTTGTTTTAAAGTGGATCCACTTCCATTAAAAGGTCTTCTTTGTGGAGATGTTGGGAGAAATTGATGAGGGGATGTTGTTGAAGTTGAAAGTATTGTAGTACCATCGGTCGAATTGAAAGGGGTGATTGCTGGTTTTAATGGCCTGAAAATGAGTGGATTTAGAAGGAAAATATAAAATTAGGTAAATAAAAGAAAGATGGATAGAATAAATGTATTTTTAAGCCCTTCCAAGTGTCTTAGTCTACGTGACCTTATAACACTCAAGTTACTGTGATTTCCCGAAATTCCCGTTTCCCGAAAATCGGGAATTTGTTTTTTATGTCGGCAGGATCCCTGATACACAGGCATCAAATACCAAAAAAAAATAAGAAAAAGCATAGAAATGCCCCAAAACACGAAACTTTTTGAGGATTAGACACTAATATCTGTTCTATAGTTAAGTAAGTTGAATAGGTTCCCAAGAAATTTGTGAGAAAATTTGATAGGAGTGAACATCAAATTAGTGTTTCTTGGGCTCCAAAAAATCGGTTCCTGACTGTTCCAAAATTTTGAAGGTTCCACGGTTTTTTTTCCACGGTTTCGGTTCTGGAAAAGGAACCGATACTGTTGTTCCTGGAACCGGGAGAACACTGTTAATGAGTATAATAGGAGGAGGTGTACTGCTCGAACTCAATTTTATTTTAAATTCTGAAATTAATTTCATAAAATCAAAATCTGTAATGTCAATAACCTCAAGTATCAAAGACCTTAACAAAATTTCAAAAAATCATCTTTTACCTATTTTGTTGAGTCCCAACAGATAAAAGTTCATCATAACCTCCACTACTTTTACTGCTTGAAAGGCTTGTACTTTTATTACTTTCATCTACCAAAATAATATTTTTTGACCCTTCTCCTTCATTATTTGTTGAAATATTAGTTAAATGTCCACTTTTTGCTGGTTTAGGTGGAAAGGGTTGTTCAATCTGTTGTGGGGGTGATTTACCAAAAATATGTTCACAATTAGCGATTAAAGCCTCTACAACCACATTACAAAATTTTATATCCATAACTGCAGCTAAAGTCTCTTCTCTAGGTCTTAATAATGTTGGGCCAAAACATACAGCTAAATTACTTATTGACATTAAATTTTCTGATGAATGGTTAGATACACGACGCAAATGTTTAATTACCTGAAAAAATAGAGGAAAATGATTTTTTGATTTTTTTGAATTTTTTAAATTTTTCTTGATTTAAAAATATTTTTTTTTATTTTTTGTCATTGAACCTCGATTTTTCAAAAATATTTATAAAAAAATTTGGTGAGCTTAGTATTTTTTTTTTGAAAATTTTGGAATTTTCAAAAAATCATTAAAATTTTTTTTTGATTTTTTTAAACAAAAAAATATTTTTTGAATTTTCATAATTTAAAAATGGACCTCGATTTTTCAAAAATATTTTTTAAAAAAATTTAAAAAAAATTTTGGTGAGACTAGATAAATTTTTTAAAATTTTCCTCGGTGAAAAATATGAATTTTAATGTTTTTTTTGTAGGAAAAAAATAGAGGTCCAAAAATTTTAATTTTCATGTAGTTTAAATTTAATTTAATAATTATTTTACCATTTCTAACATTGTCTTTTGTGGAGAAGGTAATTTATAAACCCAATAGTGAATATGTTGAACCCGTTGATTTCTAAAATTTTAAAATAATCATTTAAAATTAATATTTTTAAAATAGTCAGCTAATGTTAGGATTCAGATCCATTATTCCTAAAGGCGGAAAGTGAGGATAGGGTCCATGGTTTCACACAGTCATCGAAAGTTGAGCAAGTTGAAACATGAAAAAAATTTTTTTTTGAGAACCCTTCCTCAAAACCCTTCGAAAAATTCCCCACGTGGCACCATATAAGGTTTCTATTAAAGCTCATCACTTGATTTCTAAATTAACTAAAAATCCATTCACAAATCCGTTTCGACAGGCTAAAGAAATTTAAACAGAGAAAGGGAAAATTTAGAAAAAAATAATTAAATTTTTTCAAAAAATTTAATTAAAAATTCACTCCTTACCCATCATGCAATTTAGCAGCATTAATAAAATGTTGATGTAATTCATAAGTCATTAAAGGTTCTGGTAAATTTCTTAAAAATGTTTTTATTGCTGATGAAACAGTTTTTAATTCCAAATCAGAATCTGAGAGTAAATTTAATTTGTCTGCTGAACGTTTATTGTGATGATGATGGGAAGGGTCTAGAGCATGTTGCATTAATTTTTGAACTTTTGAATTGACACCACAATTTCTTAAAAAATTAAAAATAATTTCTTTAAAAATAATTTTTAATTTAATTTAGTGCTCAATTAATTTTAAAAATAATTTTAAAAATTTTTTTATTTTTAAAATTATTAAATAAAATTAATTTTACTTAAAATTAAGGTGAAGAAATTATTCTTTGGGGGAAAAAGGAAGAAATTTTTAATTAAAAAAATAAAAAATTACCTATAAATTCCTTGTTCAGTAATACCTTAAAATATCAAATTAAAAATTTAAATCAAGCAAAAATTAAATAAATTAAAAATAATTAAAAATTAAATTAAACACACCTTTTTCTTCTATAACATTTATACAACGTTCAATAAATTCAAAACCGTGTTCATCAAGCATTGCTGGAAAAAAAAAGAAAATTAAAATCAGAATTTTATAGAACTTTCCGGAAAAATTATAAGAAAACATAACGGAAAAAATACAGTTAATTTTTTATTAAACGTTCCGGAAGATATAAATAATATAATTTTCTTAAATTTCCGGAATAAATAAAAATCAGAATTATTAAACCTTTCCGGAAAAAATACAAAAGAATTAAACATTTCCGGAATAAATAATAAGAATTACATTAGATTATTTTCCTGAAATTTGCGGATTTTTTGTATTTTGTCCGCAAAATAAAAAATATACAAAAATTAAAAAATATTAACTCAATGAAGATGGTGAAGCGTTTGTTGCACTGCCATAAACTGTTTCTTGTCCATCCATAGTTTCAAGCCTTAAAATAAAATATTAAATTAATCTTAAAATTAATTTTAAAAAAATAAATTAAATTTTTCTACCATTGCTGGCAGTCAATTTCACTTAAAGCTTGAAATGTCAGCACTTCTGTTCGACTTTCTGGGACAACGTCAAAACAAAATCTAAAAATTAAATCCATTTTCATTTAAACAATTTTTTAATTAATTTCCACCTTTTATCTATAGAATCAGGTGCACGACGGGTGCATTGCAATTTTTTAAAAGAAACTTAAAAAAAATAATTAAAAATTATTTTCTTTGATTTTTCATAATTTTTGATAGAAATTAATTTAAAAAAAATTATTGAAATATTTAAAAAAAAAATTAAATTTAAATTACCTGTATGGTCAATCCAACCGCCTTTGACATCCTTAAAAAACGAATAACAAATTTAAAAAAAAAATTATTTAATAAGTTAGGTGTCTTTAAAATAATTATAAAAAATTAAATTTTAATTTTTTGAAACGGGAAGTAGAGAAAACAAGGGAAAATACAAAAAAATTTAAGAAAAAATTTTTTTGGGCTCTAATACAAAATAAGTGTCTCATGGAAGTGGATATCTTCAAATTTATTATTAAAAATGTAATCTTGAACAGATAAAGCCATAATTAGAAAATAAAATCCAGAAAATATGGCAAAAATGCCAAGTTTATGACGAAAAGGTACACCCACAGAAATAAGACAAAAAAAAATTGTTTGCAAATCTCTTTGAGTTTTTTTCAAATTTAATGCACTAAAATTTGTTTGAAAAAATAAAATTTAAAAATAAGAATAAAGTCATTGAGTCAGTCAAATTTTCCAAAAAAAGGCGGTAAGCATCAGCTGGAAGATAGACACACAAACAACGGGATGAGCGCCATTTTCAGCCGATATATAAAAAAAAATAGAAAGTACAAAAAAGGGCAGAGGGCGCGGTACACGTCTTTTTAGTGAGAGAAAAAAGAAAAAAATTTATAAGAATTTTAGGTTGAACCAGCCAAAAATAAAAATAAGTAGCCGAAAATATAGAAAAAGAAGAAAAAGACATTTCAATTTTATTGGCAGACGCAAATCCAAGGATTGAATTTTTTTTATATTTTCTCAGCTAGAAAAGAAAGAAAATTGGGGGATATAAATGACAGAAAATGAGCAATATACAACAATGGAAACAATAAAAATCCTTAATAAAGATATCGGGTAGAGGTTAAACAGCGCCAAAAGGATTAATTTAGAAGAAAAAGGGATTTTCAGCCTGTAGACAAAAGTTTAGGATTTTTCATACAGAAGGGTCTGTGAACAAATGTTCTAAAAATGTTCTGAAATCGAAATGTTCTGAAATTGAAAGTTCTGAAAACTGAAATTTTCGTGAAGGGTCCTGGCATGGCTTCAACTTGACGGCTTCAAATTCTGCGGCTGGAACCGGGAGAACACTGATCCCATTCATGCAAATGATGTCGAACCTTAAGGGTCGGCACTATGGACTAGAGTAGGACAAAAATCTCGGTTTTCGAGATCTTTTATTTAGCTTCGTTTGAGTTTTGAGGTTAAAAATTATTTTACATAAGCAAAAAAAAATAAATTTTAAAAAAATATGACGGCATGACCAAACAATGGGAAAAAAATGATGATGAATCCTTCAAAAATTTAATAGAGATGAGAGGGTAAGTCTTTGAAAGGATGTTTTTGGGCACATAATGAGGGAAATAATATAAAAAATAAAAGAAAAAAGAAAATTTATGTCTCACGTCATAAGGCACGAAACATCAAGAAAATTGTTGCTTATTTAGTTGAAGAAGGACATTAATTTTTAAAAAGTAAAAAATAAAATAAATTTTTGAAAATTTTAAATTTAGAGATAAAAAAGGAAGAATTTTAAAAAAATCAAGAAGAATTTTGATGCAAAAAATCGAAAGTCGGAAATATTAATACTACGAAAAAATTCCGTTAAGTAAGTATTAAATGCTCATTAAAATTGTGCCGGAAGTCGTATTTCCTTGAGACAGTGATTTGAAAAAAAAAATTTTTTTTTAATTTTTTTTCTTGAAAATATAAAAATAAATAGGTGAATGGACGTGAAATCGTTAAAAAAAATTCTTTCTAATTTTTGAAAATTCATAAAAAAATTTAAAAAAGAATCTAGGAAAAAAATATTTTTTTAGACTTTCAAAAATCATATATTCATATTTTCACATTATTACAAAAATATAAAAATGACGTAATGAAATAGACTTAGGTAATATTATAGAATGGCCTTGTAAAATAACAAAAAAAAAAGAAAATAATAATAACAACAAAAATAAAAAGAAATAGGTAAAATTGAATGGTCACCTACCTCTCTCTATGTGACACACTTAACAATGTTGAAAATATTTATTATTTAAAATTGCTGTGTGTTATGTTGTTATTCATTAATAATGAATAACCAAGAGCGCGGAAAGGTGGAAAAAAAGGTAAAAATATTAAAAATAAAGAAAATAGGCAAAATAATAAATAAATAATTACAAGGATTTTTAAGCAAATATTGAAAAATAAAAAATAAAAAATTGAAAACAACTTGAAAGAAGCTAAAATAAAGGATTTCAAAATTTACGTGAAGGTAAGTAAGAGGTTAAAGAGAAAAAAAAATAATTAAAAAATAATAATACAGAAAAAAATAATTCAGAAGCTGTCAGTTCGATAAGGTTGAAACACAATGACTGGGGTGTGTTTTGGATCGAATAATTTTAGGAATTTTTCAAGTTAAACGTAAAAATATATGATATTGATAAGAAAAATGTTGAATAAATAAATGTCTGGAATGTGTATATTTTTGTGGAATTTTTAATTTAAAAAATCTTGATTTTTTAAAGGTTAAAAATCAAGGAAAGGAATTTTGGGTACAAAAATAATTTTCTAAATTAAAAAAAAAATTATTTAAAAATTTAAAAACCTCACCGTTTTAACAACATTAGTCGTCGGAATAAAAGTGAATATTTTTGTTTCCCTCGAATAAACACAATAATATTTTGTCCAATTGCTACGAGAGAGGACATCACGGCTTATAGTTTCTTAAAAAAATTTTTTTTTAATTTTTTCCAAAATTAAAAAAAAATTACTAGGCAATAAACGTATAGGATCATGCATATATAAATATCCTTGTTTGATAGAACTTATAGCACCTCCACCTAATGCACCGGGAGATAAAGGTTCACCATCATCTCCAGTATTTGAATTTCCACTTTTATCGGTTTCGGATTGAAAAACCTTTTTTAATTAAAAAATATTAAATTAAAACATTAATCATTCTTTCCGGAAATAATACAAAAATTAAATATAAATAGTAATACAACCGGAAACATAATACAACTTTGCGGAAATGTTTAATTAAATTAGAAAAACTTATGTGTAGAATAAATATTTCCGGAAAGAAGTTTCCGGAAAAACTATAATATCAACTTTCCGGAAAACAAAATAATCCTTTAAAATTCTTATTTCCGGAAATATAAGTTTCCGGAAAACTATATTTAAGTAAATAAAATAGAACCGGAAATAATAAATATAAATTTCCGGAAATACTAAATAGAATAATAAGTCTCAACCGGAAATAAAAACTGTAAACTTTCCGGAAAATATTTTTAAATTAATTTATAAAATTACCGTGTTCCTCATAAAAGTAACCAACATTTTCTTTTTTAATTCATTAGCTTCAATTTGTTGAACTTCAAAATTTTCTTTTGCTTTTAATATTTTATCGTTAATTTCGCTATAAGTATATTGAAAATCCTTTTGTATTGCATTTGCCATATGATCTAATTAAATAAAAAAAAATTTAAAAATAAAAAAAAATAAAAAAATTTAAAATTTTTTTGTCCGCAAATTTTTTGCGGACAAAATACAAATTCTATTTTTCTAAAAAAAGACAGATTTAAATATTAACCGGAAGGGGATTGTCTAAAATGTATTTAAATTCGATCGAAAAATCCAGAAAATGGACTCCCTTTCAATTGTCTGTAAAAAAAAGTCCGCAAGTTTAATACGCAATTTTTATATAATACATTCTTTTCGAGATTATAAATTGCCTGGATTTTATAAAAAATATTCAATAAATTAGAAAATTTGAATTAAAATGAAATAAAAGAAAAATCTGCTATTTCAGCCAGGAAAATGAAAAAATAAAAATTGCGGACTAAATTTGCGGATTTTTTGAGAAAATACGGAAAATTAGAATTTAAAAAAATTTTAAAAAAATGTAAAAAATATACAAAACAATAGCCATTGATAAAGAAAAGAGCTAATAGTCTGTACAAATTCAATCCTAACATTTTCCTGTACATTTTGAATTTCAGTTACCTTTTAAAATTTAAATTTTTAAAAATTCTTTAAATTAAAAAAAAATACATAATTTAAAGATGCTTGACAAAAACTTTTTTGTTGGACAGCTAATTGAGCATCTGCTGAGGTAAAATCAGACTTTCTCGACTAAAAAACTTAAAAAATTAATTTAAAAATTTTTTTCCAAAAAAAACCGTTGTAGTAATCTTAAGGTTTAAATTTCTCTCCAATGCTTGGTAAAATTTTCCAGATTCTTTGCTAAAAAAATTATAATTCATAACGAATAGAATTAAGAAAAACATTTTTACGTTAAAAAATAAATTTTTAGTGAAAAATCGAAAAATGAAAAATTCGATTTGTCCGCAAATATTTTGCGGACAAATGAAATTATTTGCGGACAAACAATAAAAAGCACTCCCCTATTTAATATCTCCAAAATTATTAGTCTATTAATGTTTAAGGATATTTTCGACCCCAAAATCGATCCCCAGAAAATATACAAAAATAAGAAAAAAATTGGGGAACATATGGAAGAAAAGAACGAAAATTCGATAAAAAATTTAATTTTCAAAAATTAAAATTTAACCTATATCTTTGACGTCCATCTCTCGCACGATTAATTTTATCAACCTTAAAAAATTATTTAATAAAATATTCATTAAAATTTAAAAGAAACCATTGACAAAAGAGGTGATAGATAAAGCTCTCCAGTCTCTTGAATGGTTTTGGAACGGTGCTCTTCTATCATTCTGAAGAAAGAAAAAGAAAATTTTGAAATTAAATTATTTATAAGGCTCTAGTAAAGGTTGAAAAGCCTACAAGTAAGAAAAATGTCGAAAAATAAAATCCTGACTTTTTAAAAAAATTTTTAGTTTAGGACCTTGTGTGATGAGTCACCCCTTTTTTAAATCAAAGTTTATTAAATAAAAAATTATAATAAAGGATAAGAATTCAAATAATGAAAAAGATGTGTATTGTCCCCAAAAGTCAAAAAAAACAGGAAAATTTTTTTTGAAAATATTTTCTTCACATTCCCCGTGACATGAGAAATGAAAATAGACCTACATAAATGTAGGGGAAAAATTTTAAAATTTATAAAAATAGGGAAAAATAAAAAATGTGTTGAAAAAGCCCAGGGAAGACTTCCTTGGAATTAATATAGGACCCAGTTCCTTAATAAATTAATAATTAAAAATAAAACAAACATTATAACATTAGCAAGTTGTTTAGTGTAATTAGCCATTGCCTTTTAATAAATTAAATTTAAAAAATTTAAAAAAAAACCATATCATCTTCAGACATTGTTCCAATCATTCCCAATTTGAAGTCACTTAAAGTTTCTGCCAAGTGCTTTTGAGCTTGGCTGAGTTCTAAAAAAGAGAAAAGTGTCAGAAATGAGTGGATGAATTTTTAGAAAAAATCAGTAGAAAAAGTGGATTTAAGAGAGAAAGCCCAATAATGCAGAAAATAGAGACAGGCTTTGGCCTGGGGCAAGAATTTTGATTTTACTGAATCCAAAGTCAAGGTTTTTCTATTAATCTAAGTCCCTGACTAATTTTGACTGGAGATTAGGCTAAAAGGGCAAGGAAAATAAAAGTTCAATAAAATGGGGCGGGAGAAGGCGAAAGGCTATCCCAGCTAAAAGCCTCACTTTGAGCTTAAGAAAATGGCACGAATAAAACTTTGGATCCTGAAAAAGTCAAAGATCAAACCACACAAAAAATTTCGACTGTGTCCTTGATTTAGACTCCCCTTCCCCCAAAAATAATAAAAAATAAAAAACAAACTTGTCGAATAAGAAAGAATTTTTCTACATTGTTGCTCTACATCTTTAATCTTCTTTGAAGTTTGTTCAAGTGCTAAAATAAATTAAATTTAATTTAAAAATTAAAAAAAGTCAAAAAAAACCAATTTCGTGTTTATGCAAATTTTGACGGAAAAATGGAGAATCGGTCAGGCATTCAGAAAATTCTAAAGGTTTTAACTGCATGTGCAGAAATATTCTAAAAATAAATTAAAAAATAAAAGAAAATTAAAAGCAAAAATAAAAATGTTTTTAGAATGACATGTTTCTCTTCAAAAACCCGATAAAATCCAAAAAGTCAAAAACGTTTCAAATCCAACAAAATAAAGAGAATTATAGAAAGAAAAATGTTAGACACAACAGGGAGAGAATAAAGACAATAGGAAGAATTATGCACGCAAAAGACAGCTGATTAGAAATGGTCAATAGGACAAAATGTCAATAAGAGCAAAAATAGACATTTTGTCCATTTGTTGGAAAAATGGAGAAAATGCCAATAAGGGCAAAATGTCCATTCCTTAAAAAGGACAAAATGCCAGTAGGTGCAACATTTGACATTTTGTCAAGTTTAAAGAAAAGGGACAAAATGCCAAAAAGTAGAAAATTGAACATTTCGTCCATTTTTAAAAAAGGACAAAACGCCAATAATGGCGGAATTGGACTTTTCGTCACAAAGTGGAAAAAAAATTAATTTTAGTGACGAAATGTCAACTGGCAAATACTTTTGCTTGTCCTAACAGACATTTTCCGGAATAGAGATAGAGAAACAATAGAAGAAGAAATGTATGCGTGCTAATCTTACACACCTTTTTTTTCAGGAACAAAAATCAAACTACCACAAGAAGAGTACGTGAAAACAGTGCTGTCAACTATTTCCGGTTAAATTTTTGGGCGCAAAGGTAAAAAATTAATGCAAAAATTGAGCACATTGAATAAAATATTAAAAGATATTTCGAAATGTCAACTAGAATAAAACATTTAAAAATGTCAAATTTTTAAAATGTCAAAACTCAAAATGTCAAAATGCCACTTCGGTCAGAATTTCAAAATGTAATTCGGTAAAATTCAAAATGTCAACTATATAAAAATTTTCGAAACGTAAACCAGAAGAAACTTTCAAAATGTCAACTCGTAAAATATTTCAAAATGTCAACTCATTATTTCTGAAAATTTTTTCCACAATTTATTAATTTTAAAAATTTGTTGTCGTAAATATTATTTAATATTTTTTATTTTCCAAATTGTCCTTTTATTTTCACACTTTTCTAGACACATTTTTAGGACAAACAAAAAATATAAGGGAAGGGCTAAAGGGTTATATATCCCATTACGCATTACTCTTCCAAATATATATTAGGTTCCTTTTTAATACCAATTTTCTTATGATGTTCCGTTGCTGATGATGTGTTTTTCTCATATTTCTTTTTATTTGCTTTAGTGACATTTTTAGGAAATATTTTTTTATTATTTTTTTGGGATTTTTCTTAAATTTTTATTTTCTTCCTTATTAAAATAATTTTTGAAATTTTTGTATTTTCTTTACTGTACTTTATTTACAGTAAAGAACTGTACTTTACTGTACTTTACTGTACCTACAAAAATAGTAAAATCCAATAAATTAAACTTCTTCCGGAAATTATACAAAATATTTAAAAATTATTTATTTAAAAATCAACCTTTTCCGGAAAACATATACGGGGGGAATATAAAAATATTAAACTTTCCGGAAAACATTTAATAATATTTAAGTTTCCGGAAAACAAAATAAATAAGCTTTTCCGGAAAAATAAAATAAATAAACTCTTTCCGGAAAGTGTACAAAAATCGTTGTAAATAAAATACTAAAATTAACTTTTCCGGAAAATAATAAACGACTATTTTTATTCATACAAATTACAGTTTTACAGTTTATCTTACAGTTTTATTTACAGTTCTCACATTAATTATTTTTATTTAATTAAAAATTAAAAACAAAAGAAACAAATTCCTATGCAAATTAAAGTTTTTTTTCACATTTTTCCCCTTCTTTCTTCTCTCCTTTCTAGTACATATAACATCATTAGTTTTACACGATGCCAAACAACACAGCAAAGGCTAAGCTTCTCTTATTTTTATCTTAATTCAATTCCAAAACCTTACCCACTCCAAAAACTTTTTTTCTTTCAACATTTTCACATATATTTTACACAAAAATACTTTTCCTTTTTTCATTTTCTTTTTTTTTTATTAATGCAAAATGATGAATAAAGCGATAATTTGCTTTACAAAAAATTCGAGTTGTATTTTTAAATTTTTTAATTTTTTGTTTTGATTATTTTATTGATTGGGATGAAATGTCACTTATCCTAACATTTCTATTAAATCATTCAATTAATTATTAAACCAATCATTTGACCAAATTGGTTTTTAGTTAATTTTAATGAGTTGGTTAACGCTTAGGCGCGTGTTTATAAAAAATTCAATTTTGCATATATCTTAATGAAATTTTGCACAGATATTCTTGACAATATTCTCTAACTTCTCTAAAAATTTCAGAATTTCTTGTTAAGTAATTCCAAAGTTATGGTTGATAAATGGCAAGAAATCGTCATTTTTCGTTTATTTTTGTGGGTTTTTGGCCATAATTTAAGATATACTCAACCTAAGATTCCGGAATTTTTAGGAGAACTATTTATCACTATTGAGGATATCTATGCGAAATTTAACTGTTTTGGGTTGTCATTTATCTAATTTATAAGCGCTCACGCCCATAGGTAGAAGCGCCCTAACATACCTTTTCGCCTATTTAATCTCTTTTAATTAAGTTTAAATTTTTTTTTTAATTTTTCCAATTATTTTCTAATTTTCTACTTCTTATTAAAAAAATATTTTTTAATTTAAAAATCAATATTTTCTACAAAAATCTCAGTTTTAAATTAAATCGGTAAAAAATTAAATTGACGCCACCAATATTATTTCATGCCATTCGTCAGTCCCGTTGTTAAAATTAAATTTGTTAAGTAAAGGAACACATCTAATTTTTTTCTTTTATTATTTTTTTCCTTTGTTTTTTTCCTATTTTCATTCCTTTGAGTGCATTTTAGGCTTCCAAAAATTAAAAAAAAATATTTAAAAAAATATTTAAAAAATATAGGGGGAATTCTTTAAAAAGTAGAAGTAAGGTTACTTAAAAATCCATAACTTTTTGAAAATTTGAATTAAAAATCTGAACTTTTGGAATTTTAGAGGTTATAACCTTGGCCTATTTTTAAGATATTAAGATCTCAGAAACAATTATTTAAAATTTCAAAAAAAAATTTTTTTCGAAATATATGTTTTTTTGCCCTTAAATATATTATTTACCAAAAAAAATTTTTTTTCTTGACTAGGAAATTCAAAAATTAATTTTTCCGGCAAATAATCTCAATATTAAATCAAAATCTTTTTTAAAAAAATTATATTTAAAATATTAAACATTTTTAAAATTAAAAATAAGCCTCTCTCTGCCCGTTCTTTTGTTTTAAACCTCCTTAACTCTCCCTTTGACTGGTTACTGTAATATTTTCTGATTTAATTAAATATCATGATTATTTTTATTTTCCCATAATTTTTATTTAATTTATCTAAACCACCAGAAATTTTTTTCTTATTTTTGTTCATCTTAAAAATTGCCATATTTTTGTGGTTTTTAATATAATCAATATATCAATACTTAAATATATCTTTACAAGAGTGGCATAATATAATATTTTTTTCTATTGTTTGTCAGTCTTTTTATGTTTGTGAATAGCGTGTGAATAAGCGGAATAAAAAGTAAAAAATGAAAAAAAGAGATAGAGGTAATTGTTGTTGCGGCTGGCGCTGCCTGAGGGAGCAATAGACGTTTCAGCGCAGGGAATGTTTGGACGCGGCTGTGCGTAACTTTGAAAATTGAGGTCCTAGGAATGTGAAAATTTGCAAGGATATCCTCACTATTGTTATCTAGCTCCACTAAAAATTTCAGAATTTCTGATTTTGTATTTCACAAGTTATGATCTAAAAAGCCGGAAAAATCGTCATTTTTAGTACATTTTCGTCTATAACTTGCCTAATACTTAACCAAGAATTCTGAAATTTTCAGAAAATTTAGCTAACTATATCACAAATCTCTATGCAAAATTTGGTAATTTTACCTTAACTTTTGCTTTTTTTACAAATTCGCGTCCAACACTAAACCACGCCCTAACAGCTTTATCCCCCTCCTTCAGGCCGTTTTAGTTATTGTCTTTTCCTCTTTTATTTTTTTCCGCTTACACTTTTGCTTTATTTTTCAATTTTCCCTTACGGCGATCCAGAGTGAGACATAAAATCTGTCTTTTATTTTGTCCATCAGGCATTGATTAGTTTAAACAAAGTTTTAAGGCCAAATGTGAAAAGCTTTCTTTATTTGATTGACAATTGAAAAAAAAATTGAAAAAATAAAGAGGAATTTTTTTTCTATTGTTTATTAGCAGATTTAGCTAAATGACTAACTTACATATTTTTTATTAGCAAAAATAATCTGTTAAATAATTAATTAAATTAATTAATTTTATTTATCTTATTTTTAGCAAATTAATTAATTAAAAAGAATATTTGAGGAATTTTCCCCTTTTTTCTTTTTTAATTTTAGCCTTGCCCCTTTATAAATAAAAATAAACTTTAATCCTTAATTTATATCAGAACAATAAAAACAAGTTTATTTTAAAATTAATTTAAGACTATTTATTTATTTTCAGAATTTTTTTTATTTTTTTTTATTCTGCTTAATAATAATTTATTTATTAATTCTGATGTATTTTTAAAATACATAAATAATTCTGATTTTAATAATCCTTGTATTTTAATAAATAATTCTGATTTTTAAAAATAATTCTAATCATATTCTTTAATTCTGATTTCTTAATAATTCTGATCATCGTTATTCTTTAATTCTGATTTTTAAAAATAATTCTGATCAGAGTTATTCTTTAATTCTGATTCCTTAATAATTCTGCTCTTCTCAAATAATTCTGATTTAAAAATTAAATAAATTAATTTTCCGGAAAATAAATTAAATCCGGAAAATTAAATTTATTAAATTCTGATTTTAGCTGCTAATAAATAATTCTGATTTATTTTAATAATTACTGTATTTATTCAGTAATTTGTACATTTATTGCTTATATTGCTAATAATTTTATTTTTTCACAGATTAATATTTAAAAAATATTAATCCTTTTTTATTTGTTTTTATTATTCTTTTATTCTCTACAAACTGCACAAAAGCAGTTTGTATTAATTATTAAAACTGAATAACAACAATAAAGACCAAACAGCAAACAACACGGCTTTGCTACAGTTGTTTAGGCATACAGCTAATATGAGGACGGTAAGTGAATTTAATTTAATTAATTTTTAATTAGATTTAAATTACAAATTATTTTTTTTAATAAATTATTTTTTATATTTTTTTTAAATTTTTAAAATTTTCCTTAAATTTTTATTTATTTTTTTAATTTTAAGCTTTTTTTTATTAATTTATG
>ABLG01001032.1:0-45399 GCA_000172435.1 Meloidogyne hapla | reverse complement strand
TTCTTCGGAATAATATTTTTAATAAAATAAATTTGTTTGTAAAAACTAATATAGATATAATGATTTAGAATATTTAATAAATTTATTTAATAAAGTTTGCAATCAATAATTTTTTATGGTATTTCTTATTTATTTTATTATTTAATTATAATATAATATATTTATTCAGCCGCAAATTCTTACCGGTGGCTTTCTCTGCTTACGAACTTTTCTTAATTTTATTGTGCCAGCCTCATCATCCGATCGAATTACAGAAAGCCAATTATTTGGAGAAGAATTATTATTTGTTGACACATTATTATCTGTATTATTTATTGTATTAAATATTCCACCACCAATAATTGATGGAAGATCATCACTTGCCCCTGCATTTGTTGATGAAGAATTTATTGAATTTACTTCATCCTTAAGAACAATTTCATTTTAAATTCAAAATTATTTGCCTCATTAGCAGATGCAGGCACAACAAGTTCAAATTGTTCAACTTTTGCTACTTGTGCACAACTTAATGCCAATTCATAAAGTAAACGATTACGATTTACGATATTATCAGAAAGCATTTGACGAAAATTTTTTCGACCGGCAGGCGTCTAAAAATTTTTTTTGAAATTTTTTTCTAAAATTCTCTTCGAAAAAACCGAAAAGCCAGAAAGTAATTGACGACGAGAATCTCTACGTAATTTATTATTTCTTTTAAGTGTCCATCGTTGAAATGTTTCAGCAGATATTTGAGGTCCAGTTACAAAAGATTCTAAAAAGCCTGGATGTGTAAGTAAATAATCGAGAACAACATCAGCATTTCTAAGAGAATATTTTGAAGATTTTTTTAAACAAACAATTCATTATGTTGTGCCTTGTATTGAGAAGCGGAAAGTGTTTGAACTGGGGAGGACATCCTCGGAATCGAAATTGGACACCCTATTTTTGCTTGTTAAAAGCGAGCAAAAGTCGCTGAAAAAAATTTAATAAATAATATTTTTTAAGTTTTAATAAGCATAATTTTAAAGTAATTTTTAAAGAAAAAGGTCTGAGAACGGTCTAACTGTTCTCTCTCATAAACATTCCAAACTTTTTAAATAAATAACCTAGCATTTCTCTAAAATAATTAAATTAAAGTAGGATTGTCAGCATGGATGTTACTTCTTCGGATTCCACCTTCCGTTTTCTGTTTTTTAAAAATTGATTTACATCATCCCCGGTTGTCAGATAGGTTTTTGAGGGAGGAATTCCCCGTAAAAAGGAATCACAAAAAAATAAAATCATCGCTTGATTACATCCCTACATGTATGAAAGTAAAAATGAATATTTAAAAAAAAATATATTTTTGTATTAAATAAATATTTTTATATTAGATGAACACACTTAAAAAGATTGAAAATATTTAAAAAAATATTTAAAAAAGTAAAATCTTTAACGTCATTCATTTTTATAATATTTTTGCCTTTATTTGACATATTAAAAAATTTTTTTTATCTATCCATTAACAAAAATTAAAAATGTTCCCATAAAGAAAAATATTTATTTAATGTACGTAAAATATAAAAATAGATAAAAAGCTTTTCGATTTAAGAAAATCCGTTTGAGGAGAAAGAAGGAAGGATTAAATAGTAAAGTAAAGGATTTTTTAATAATCAGCGATAATGGAAGCACTTTTATATTTTGATAATTAAAATAATTAGAAAAGGGTTACTAGTTAATAAATTCTTAAGAAATTTTTAATAACGAAATAATTACATGAACACTTTACTTAAAAATTAGGAAAAGAATTATGTTTAGGTGAAAAACAAAATGTTTAGGGTTGATAAAACCGAGAATGAAGACTTGAATCTTGAAAACTAGGTCTGAGGAAAACATAGAAATTTTAAAATAAATATTTTAAAATTTTCAACGTAAAGGATTTTAATTGGTTATTGAAGTATATTATAAATAATATATTATAAATAAGATTTGAGTAAATTATTTACTATCTTAAATTTTCTTTTTAAATAAATTGAAAATTATTTACAAAATTAGAAACTACGAATTAAAAAAATAAATATTTTTAAAAACATACATAAATGAAAAGAAAATTATAGAGATAAAGAAAACGTGAGAGAAAAAGAAAGAAAATATAAAAGAAAATATTAGATAGACAGCAATGCATTTGTTTAGAGATTTTTATTATTTATTTTCTTTTATTTTCTCTGTTACATCATATTAAACCTTTTTATTTAATTTCTAAATTTGTAAAAATTAGTGACGGAGGTATTTCCGTTATGATGTGGCGTTAAGCCTCGCCAATGATGATATTGCGACTAGGGCGGTCTTAAAGTTTTTGAAGAATCTAGTCGTTACTGAGGCGAGATTTGTTTATTTAAAAATATTTTTGGAATTTTTATAGGATTGAGAAAGCAAATTTAAATCTAGACTGCGTTCAGCCGAAGTTTAGAAAGTTGATTTTTGTAGGGTTTAATCAAAAAATTGAAACGTAATATTGTAAAAAATAAATAGTTTTATTTATTTAAAAATCCAAAATAATTAATTTACAATTAAGAAAAATCTTAATTAAGATTTAATTTTTTGATTTGACATTCTGCAAATTTGGATAAATCATAAAGTTTTTCTTTGTCTTAATTGAGGTTTTCAACATTTATTTTTTACTATTTTTTGTAAAATAGTTTTTTACTATTTTTTGATTTCATTTTTATTAAGAAATTATGTTTTCTAGATGGTCTTTTATTAATTTCTAGGAATTTATCGCGTTTTAGGTAGCTAAATCCCATAATAATTTTATATAATGTAGCTAAGTCAATAATTTTTCTGCGTAATATTAATTGTTGCAACCTAAAAAATTGGAGCCTTTTTATGTAAGATACCTTCTTTGAAATGGTTTTACATTTAGTAAATGCTATTCTGGTATAGAATTTCTGGACTTTTTCAATTTTGTTAGTGAATTCTTTTAGGTGAGGGTTCCAGATCTCAGAAGCATATTCTAATATAGGGAGTACATATATTTTAAATAATTGCGCCCATATTTTAGGATTAGTGGATTTAATGTTACGTAGTAGTTGGTAAGAGCGAAAATATGAGGACTTAACAATTTTAGATATGTGATCTTTGAATGTAAGATTCTGGTCTATAATGATACCCAAGTCTCGAATCGAAAACGATTGAGTTATTTCTGTTTCTCCAATATGATATGAATAAGTATTCTTTTGGATACCAATTCTTATGAAGGTAGATTTATCGGGTGCTATGTGTAAAGACCAAGCAGTACTCCATTTATGAACATTATTAAGAGCTTCTTGTAGCATGAGGTATGATAAAGTTGATTGGTGTGTGAGGAATAGTTTTACGTCGTCGGCATATAATCGGATTTGTACTGGTAATTTTATAACTTGGGGAAGATCGTTAATATATAGGATAAATAATAACGGACCGATAACAGAACCTTGAGGGACACCTGATCTTATCGGTTGTGGTTCTGATTGAGAATCTTCTATTTTAACGACAAAAGTTCTGTCTGTAAGAAAGTTGGTGATCCATTTAAGGATTTTGCCTCTAATACCGTAAAGATATAACTTATGAAGAAGGAAACGATGGGGCACGGAATCAAAAGCTTTCCTAAAGTCATAAACCTTTCTCTTTTTTTATTTTAACTTTTCTCTTAAGATAAAAATAATTTGAAGAGAATTCTATAAATACATTCGAATCCGGTTATAGTGCCACTCCTATAAGGCCAGTTCGAATATAATCCACCCATCGGTTGTGGTGACGCTATATCCGAATTATTCTTTTCATTTTAACTAGTGAAGAGTCGAAGAATGTATATCCTTCATAAGAGAGTCAAACTCAATAAGATTAAATATTGTGCTTATTTGAACTCTTTCATTAACTTCTGATTTTAAAGTTGAAATAATTGATGAAATTGATAAAATAGAAGCCATTCTCTCAAATGGATTGTTTACCAATCCTTTTGTTTCGTTATCATTTAAATCAATTTTATTATCACGAATATATCTTTAAGAAGAATATAGAAATAGAAAACCAAGTAAACTTACTTAAATAAAGCACGTAAATATAAAGTTCGTGCATTTTTAATTTGTGTAAGTGCTTCTGGGCTTAGTCCAACCTAAATAAAAATTGAAAATATAAAAAATTTTATTTTACTTCTTCGCTAAACAAAAGAATAGCTTTCAATAAAACATATTCTGCAAAATCCAAATTTAATTGACGAAGTGGCTCAAATAAAGAATGAACTAGATTTGATAGTTGTTGACCAAAGAAATTAACAATTCTAGATAAATTAATTTAAATAAATTTTTCCTTTATTTTGTTTGATCAAAACTAATTTCACCTAAGAATCAGCCTTACTGCTTACTTAGAGTGTTGGTCCGCTTCATTTTTTGTTGACTCATCGAGTGAACCCTCATTTATGGTTGCATTAGGTAAAGAAATAGAAGAATCAGGATGGTAAAAAGCGCAATTAGCAAAACATATTACTCCTTCTCCTTTTAATTGTGAATTGTAGGCATGGACTAACCAACCAACATGAGTAATTCTTTGTTTGGCTAGCAGAATCTATAATTGCCAAATAAAAGGGAATGGGGTTTTCCATTCTTTTCCTAATCTTCCCCGAACCAACATATCCGGAAAATTAGAACCTCTCGAAATAAAATCTCGTGATATTTCATTTAAAAACCTACTTGATCGTTAAAAGACATTTGTTGGAAAGGTTCTAATTGATGTACCCAGTCAATAAAATAAGTAAAATGTCTCCTCCATCCATCAATATAAAGAAAAGGTGTTAGAGGTTGATCAACTCTATTAAACATTAGCTTCATCGGAAAAGATAAATTTTCTATTAAAAATTTAATCAAATAATTGTCAACCGGGTAACGTCGACAGATTAATGTTGGATTATTAAATGCTTCTTCAAAAGGAATATCTTTTTGTATTTGATTGTTAGAAAGGTTTTGGTTTGAAATATCTTCAGATTTAGTTGTTATTGGTTTTAGAAGAGAACAATTTGTGTCTACCAAATCCCAGACCTATTTTTAGAAATAAAGTTTTCCTCGCACCTCGAAATATTTTTTTTTCAAAAAAAATCACTAAAATATTTTTCACCACCTGTTTTTCAATTAATACAAGTTTAGTAGTTATTTGAACATCTTCCTCTATACCAGATAAATTTTTATTAGGCAAAGGAGAAGGTAATTCCTCTACAAAATTACTTTTATCAAATTCTGTCTAAAAATAAATTTAAAGAAAATATATTCCTTAAAACTTAACCTGCGTAGTCTTTTCTTTTTTTGTTTCACAATCTCTCAAATTATTTTCTTCAATATTCTTTTCATATTTAACAGCTTCAAAAAATAATTTTAAATGAAAATAAATATCTGATTAATTTAGCTAAAAACATAACAAGCTTAATCATTATCTATTAATCATTTTCATATTAATCATATTAATCATCTTAATCATTTTCTATTAATTTTATTCAAACCTTTATTTAATTTTTACTATCTTAAAGGAAGCGGGAGAGCAAATCATCTTTTCACTCCGATAATAATTAAAATATATTTTAGGTAATTACCGTCTGGTACCTGCCTCAAAACATCTTTTTAACCTACAGGCACGACAAGCATTTCTTTGCTCTAAATTAAATCATTATCTCTGTTGTTCTATTTAGAAATTTAAAAAAACACCTTTAACAATAGGACAAGTTGAACCATAACGGCAAATATAACTATGTCGATGGAGGTTCTAGTTTTTCTGTATGATTTTGGTCACATCGTCTGGAAGACTGTCAACGCTGTCCACTTGAACAGGGCGGGCTACCCTGATGGTTAAGCTGTTGTTGTTATTCCTTCAAGTATTGCAGATTTTACTTCCTTCGTGTCATCCACTTTGTTGCCATTCACTCGTGTTATTACGTCCCCATAGTGGAAGTTCCCATCAGCGATTGATCCGGCCTCCGCGCCGCAAATTGTGATTTTACTCTGAAAATAAAAAAAGAATTTTTCTAATAAAGTTAAGAACTAATAAACACACTTGAATTTCTTTGATGCTCACTCCCAGAGGCATACCTCCTCGACGCCATTCGATCTCAAAGTCAAACAACTCCCATTTGTCTTTCCCTTGGTATTCACCCTCCATCTTTCGGATGGTGATTATGTAGAATGTGTCACGTCGAACTCGGATTCTTAACTTCGCAGGTTCCTTGTCCCGTGCGCCTACGATCCTGTAGAAGTCCTCTGCTGTGGTGATTTCCTTAAAAGAAATAACAGGCATTATTATGGGTTGACTTTCGCTCTGCCGATACCTCATCATTCAGACGGATGATCTCATCACCAACGTAGACACGCCCATACAAGCAGGAGTCGTAGCTCATTTTCCGCACTCTCGGTGGGCTGCTTCCCTCCACGAACTCGATTCCGGGTTCAATAAACCGGCGGCTGACTTCTATGTTTATTTCGACGATTGACCCTGCAAAATAATGAAAAGATTTGATGTGACACTAAATTAAAGAGGGTAAAACTAACCACGCACTGACATGGCGAATCAGCAGCAGAATTCTCTTTGAACAGCAGCGAAAATAAAGTCAGCAGCAGCTGGTGGTTTTCTGAACAATAAAAATTAGGCTGCTTTTATAATATTTAAAAGGAAAGTGTAGGCCAAGAAGTACTATTTAAGTAAGTTATTTTTAACTTTAAGCTCAACTTCGTCTACCATCGTCTACGTCGCTGCTGCTCAACAAGTCTCCTGCCGCTATTATCGTCCACGTCGCTGCTGTTCAACAAGTTCCTGCCACTGCTCTGAGTCGCAATGTCAGTTCGAAGTTAGTTTTTTAACTATCTTTACTTTTACTTAATCACTACATTTTTCTTTTTTCTCAGGCTCTATCAGCGAGATAAACGTCGAGGTCAAGCGCCGGTCAACTGACTCCAGAATCGAGTTCGTGGAGGGAAGCAGGCCGCCAAGAGTTCGGAAAGTCGGCTACAACTCCTACCTGAATGGCTATCTCTACGTTGGTGATGAGGTCATCAGCCTGAATGATGAGGTATTTGTGAGGGAAAGGCCATGCTTTTAATGCTAATCGTAATCTTTTAAGGTAATCCGCACAGCAGAAGACTTCTACAGGATCGTGGGTGCGCGCAGCCGCGAGCCAGTAAGACTGCTAATCCGAGTACGCCGAGACTGCTTCTACAGAATTACCATCAAAAGGGTTGAAGGCGAGCAAGGCAAGAGGGAGGTGCTCGACTTGGAGATCAAATGGCGGCGAGGCGGCATGCCTCTAGGAGTGACGATGGAACATGATATGGTGGGAGTTTGATTTAATATTAGTTTTTTTCAACAGAGAATTTTTAAGGGGAATATCAAAATTTGCAAAATCGATCCTGGGTCAATCGCGGAAACGAATTTCAAATTTGGGGACGTAATAACGCATATCGATGGGAGCACTGTAGCCGATACAACTGAAGCAAGGAATGCAATACTTCATGCCATAAACGCCAACAGCAAAGTAACAATTAGGATCCTTCGCACTGAAAGTTTGGGAGATTCTTCTTATCTTCCGGCTGACGTACAAGATATAGTCAACAAACAGCGAAACTTCCACAGATTCTCGCACAAATGCGATTCTGCTTACGTCCCGCTAAGGAGCTTGGACGCGTCTGAGAATATTACAACCGTAAGAAAAAAAGACCTCATGAAGGTCCGAAAAGCCAAAGAAACAACATCTGCAACAACGTCAATTGGGAGTCTGACAGTCTCGTTTGCGTCACTGGAGGATGTAACTGATATACCAGTTACTCGTAGTTATATGGAGAAAACACCCGAACGTTCAGGTTCAAAGCCTTATGGATTGTTGCCTGATGGAGGACGAAGCTAATGTAACGAAGCTAATGTAAGAAAAATTTAATAATTTTTCCAGAAATCTTTGTTTTTTTCAGAAATGAAGGGAAATCAAAAGATGGCAAGAGCCGGCAGAAAGGAGATGATAAAAAGAAAGAAGGATGAGTAAAAGAAAAGAGGAAATTCTTGAAAAATGTTGTCGTTTATATAATACGTGTTTATTTACTAATTCTCTATTGTTTCTCTCTCATATTTCCTTAGTGTTTTTCCATCCATTCATCGTTGTCTTATTCCTATTGCTTCACCTTTAATTGTATTTATATTGTGATAAAGCACAGTTGTTAGTTAATGTCTTAGTTTGTTAATCATTGGACACTACCACTGTTAAGGACATAACAAGGAGCATATTGTTTTTTGTATTTTCCCAAAGATTTCAATCTTGGAATATAAATGTTCTGTATATATTATTTGTATGATATTTTTTGAGAGGAAATAATGGCGGCGAGGCGGCATGCCTCTGGGAGTGAGCATGAACTCGGGTGTGCCGATAGGCTTTGATTTAATATCGGAGTGTTTTTTTCGATTTACAGAGCGGAGTCACGATCGGGGAAATTGATGCTGGATGGCAACTTCCATTATGGTTCCATAAATTCCATAAATATTCTGCAGCAATCACATAAGCCGAGCGGGAAGCAACAACATCTTCAATTATCAGCCGCATAACAGGACGCGGTGGTGGAAACCAACAAACGGATCTTCTCGTCGCTCAAGCCCAGAAGGTCCGTTAACTCTCCCAGTTTAATTTTAATTTCCAAACTTTTTTTTTCAGTTGGCAGTGCCAGAGTCACTATTCAACGGCCATCGGCAGGAGACGTGAGGGATATTCAAGCGGATTCGACAAAGGACTTGAAAAGAACTCCACCGAGACCTAGTTCACAATAAGCCGATTATCCTTGGAACCAAAGTGAAGAGAAAGCAGTGTTCGATGAATGAAGGAAGGTCATATAAATAAATAATGTTGATATGTACTTGTATTGTTCATTTTATATCTCGTATGTTTAACATTGTATTCTTTATTTTTTGTAGATACATATAAATAAAATCCGAGTTATTTTTCTGATTTTTTAAAATTAATTTCTCTTAAAGTTTTGCATATATGTAATGTAAGCATTTAGCGAAGTTTTAATAATTAGCAATAGAAAAATTGTCGTCCTGACATGATTCGAACCCATCCCATAATCTTTTCCAATTTTCCACCAAATGCATCTAACCACGATTCACTTTCCATTTGTCTCACTGCCCAATTGTTTCGATGCCAACTTCTTTTGTACTCTGAAAAAGTACAAATACCAAACTAATATTAATCATAATTGTTCATTTACCTTTACAAAAAAAGTCAATCCTCCATCATTCCATTTATAATTTTTCTAAATTATTTTTTCTAAATTTTATTTCTATATTTTTTATTATTTTTATTTTAGATTAAATAATGCTTTGTAATAAACAATTAAATCACATTGAAAAATCATTTAATAAAAATAAAATTGAATGTATTAATGACACTTCTTTAAATAAATCTTTATTTAAAACTTCAATAGTTATTCCTTCAATTGTTCAATCACTTTTAATTGGAAATAAAGGTTCAAATATTAAAAAATTGCAGGTTTATTTTTATTTAAATTTATTTTTATTTAAAATAATTTTTAGACAGAATTTGGGGTAAAAATGCGTTTAATTGGTGAAAATTGGTTAGATTATCCGAATGGAAGAACTTTGCAAATTTTGGGTGATTCTGAAGAAAAAGTTATTAAAGCAAGGAAATATATAGACGAAGAATATATTTTAAAAAAATGGGAGGTATATATTAGATTTTAAAACAAAATTTTAAATAAAAATAATCTTTTATTTTAATTCAAAAAATTATTTTTATTGATTTGATGTTCTTATCCAATTAACTAACCAAAAATCTAAATATTTTAGATATAACTCCTATAATTTTTAAGATTAACGAGTCGTTTACCAGACTTTCTGAATTTTAAAACAATTTAAACAAAATTTTTAAGACTTTAAATATTGGACAACGTGTTTTTGCAACTGTTGAAAATGAACAAAACCTTATATGTAAAGAAATTTTTATTCCTAAAATATTGACCACTCAAAGTGAGGAAGACATGGCTAAAATGCAGGTTTATTTTAAATATTTTCTTTTTCTAAATTAATTTTTTTATGAATAATTTTCATGAAAATATTTTTGATTTTTCCTGTTTAAAATTTAAAAAAATTAAATTCCCTCATTTAATTTTTAAATATTTATTTTTTATTTTCTAGAAGAATTCTGGTATAGTCGAATATCTTTATAGAGACTCAAAACAAGATGGAATGAGAATTATTATTTTACGTGGAACAAATGATTCTATTGCCAGAGCAGAAAAAGAATTGGAAAGAATGACTGCAAAAATTAAAAGAAAATCAAATTCTGTTAGCTCAGTAAGTTTATTAATTATATTTGAATTTTAATTTCTAGGGAAATGAAAAAAAATTTTTCAGATTAAAATGGTTCATTTTCTGGTTTTTGTACCTCAATTTTAAAAATCGTTATTGCTTGAAAAAATTTTGAAATTTTTCTATAAAAATTTCAAAATTGATTATTAACTCTTTTTTTTTTTAATATTTTCTCAGTTTGGCGAAACAACTGTTGTAGATAATAAACCTTTTATTTTACCTCAACAAAATCCGACAAATAATTTCAAAATATTACCTAAATTTAATCAAAAAACAATTATTAGTTCACAAGAACAAAAAAAACTTTACAATTCATTATTTGCATATTCACCGCCTACTTCGGCAAAATTTTGTATTAATAAAACAAAAAATACTGAAAATGATATTTCTGTTTCTGCTTTCTCAGTTCAATCAACAAAACATTCAGGTGTTTATTTCTGTTTTATTTTTAAAGAATTTTAACAAAATTCTTGATGGAAGCTCCACCCCAAAATAATATTTTTTTTTTAATTTTTTTCATTTATTTATAGGAAAGAATTGTTTTCCAACAGAATTTAATAATCAAAACGATAAAAATAAATTTATTTTTGATTTGGCTTTAGCTAATTTTGATCCAAATCGAAAAAATGCATTTGATCGAAAAAGTGGGCATATTCATCGCAATTCTAAATTAAATAATTCAAAAAATTGTGTAAGTATTTTTGACATTAATTTATATTGTTAAAAAATAATTTTGAACGAAATATTTTTTGAACAATTTAAACCATAATTTATATTTAGTCTTGATTAGAGACCGGCTGGGAGGCTCGATCGATGTATCGTTCGATATATATCGAGAAAAATCGAATCGAAATAAGCTCGATTTTTTTCGATTAAAAAAAGATTTTTAGACAGATCAACAATAAAATGGAAAAACAATCATTTTTAACATATAATGAATATTTGTAATTTAGTATAAGCAGATTTCTATTTAAAAAAATTAATATTAACAAAAAAAAAATTTTCTCGATCGATACATCGAAAAAAATCTAATCAAGCCGGTCTCTTCTCTTGATTTTCTTTTATTCTTTTAAGTCCACAAGTTGATTGCCCGATTCCGGAATTTTATTCTAGTCAAAAATCTCGAAACTTCCTATGAAGCCTCTAATAAAAAAAAATTAAAAATATAACATTAACTTTATATAAACATTAAGTTTCATATATTAATTTAGTTATTTTTTTATTTTTGTAGGAAGAAAAATATGAAGCTGAAATACGTGAATTACGTTCTGAAAATGAAAAGCTTGTAAGAGAAAAAATTTTTTGGAATTAAAAAATATTTAAAAAAACATAGAAAAGACAAGTAGCACTAAAAGATCGTGAATTGGTTCGTCTAAACGCTGTTCGATCATGTTTTGGTTGTAATTCTTCACAGGTAAATTTTAAAAATTATTTTGAAAAATATTTTTTATTTTCAGCGTTCTGTGATTTTTTTACCTTGTGCTCACTTTCTTTTTTGTGTAAAATGTGCTGAACGAAACGAAAATTGTCAGATTTGTAATCAGCCTAGGACAAAGAAATTAGTTAAATATGAATAAACTTTGTTGAAATATTTATTTAATTTTAATATTTTAAAAATAATTTATTTTTACTAAAATTAAAAGTAAAATAATAATTTCTAGCAAAATGTAGGCACAAGATTACAGGACCGGAAACGAAAGAAAACAAAGAATCTCTGGTAATTGAACTAGAATGATTTTGTTTTACAATTTAGAGTATTTTTGAGAAAATAAACTTTAAAAATGAGTGAAATGCAAACAAATATTTAAATGTTAATATTTAAGTGGGTTAATGAGTAAGAGTTAACTTTTAAAAATATATAAAATCGGTCGATTTTTAAACTAAGAAAATACCCAAATTATTATGTATAGACAAAGATTGTTTATATTTATTACTTTTATTGTGATCGTGATACAAGCATTACCGGTTTGTTTAAAAATTTAACCAAGAGCCTTTGACAGTCTCTATATAAATATTAAAATTTGAATTCTGTTGAATTCTGCTAAAAATTAAAAAATAAATAAACAAAAATTGAAACATTTTCTATAATAAATTTATCTAGAGAGAGAAACGTAATCCGTTTAGTGATAAAACTAAAGAAGAGAATGAAGATATTCCAAAACACGTTTCTCCATTTGATATGTTCGATTCTAAAGGTAAATTTCAAATAAAAAATATATTTAATTTTATTTATTTTAGATATAGTAGAAAACAATAATAATATTACTTCGACCACTACTCAATCCCCAAATGAGGATTTATTATCAAAAATGTTAATTAATGATATGGATGAGTCAGTCAGACAAATGGAGATGTAAAATGAGAGAATCTTTTTTTTTGTAAAATTAAATAATTTTCACTTTATTTTAACTCTTCTCTGAATAAAAATAATTTGAAGAGAATTCTGTAATTATTATTCTTTTCATTTTAACTAGTGAAGAGTCGAAGAATGTATATCCTTCATAAGAGAGTCAAACTCAATAAGATTAAATATTGTGCTTATTTGAACTCTTTCATTAACTTCTGATTTTAAAGTTGAAATAATTGATGAAATTGATAAAATAGAAGCCATTCTCTCAAATGGATTGTTTACCAATCCTTTTGTTTCGTTATCATTTAAATCAATTTTATTATCACGAATATATCTTTAAGAAGAATATAGAAATAGAAAACCAAGTAAACTTACTTAAATAAAGCACGTAAATATAAAGTTCGTGCATTTTTAATTTGTGTAAGTGCTTCTGGGCTTAGTCCAACCTAAATAAAAATTGAAAATATAAAAAATTTTATTTTACTTCTTCGCTAAACAAAAGAATAGCTTTCAATAAAACATATTCTGCAAAATCCAAATTTAATTGACGAAGTGGCTCAAATAAAGAATGAACTAGATTTGATAGTTGTTGACCAAAGAAATTAACAATTCTAGATAAATTAATTTAAATAAATTTTTCCTTTATTTTGTTTGATCAAAACTAATTTCACCTAAGAATCAGCCTTACTGCTTACTTAGAGTGTTGGTCCGCTTCATTTTTTGTTGACTCATCGAGTGAACCCTCATTTATGGTTGCATTAGGTAAAGAAATAGAAGAATCAGGATGGTAAAAAGCGCAATTAGCAAAACATATTACTCCTTCTCCTTTTAATTGTGAATTGTAGGCATGGACTAACCAACCAACATGAGTAATTCTTTGTTTGGCTAGCAGAATCTATAATTGCCAAATAAAAGGGAATGGGGTTTTCCATTCTTTTCCTAATCTTCCCCGAACCAACATATCCGGAAAATTAGAACCTCTCGAAATAAAATCTCGTGATATTTCATTTAAAAACCTACTTGATCGTTAAAAGACATTTGTTGGAAAGGTTCTAATTGATGTACCCAGTCAATAAAATAAGTAAAATGTCTCCTCCATCCATCAATATAAAGAAAAGGTGTTAGAGGTTGATCAACTCTATTAAACATTAGCTTCATCGGAAAAGATAAATTTTCTATTAAAAATTTAATCAAATAATTGTCAACCGGGTAACGTCGACAGATTAATGTTGGATTATTAAATGCTTCTTCAAAAGGAATATCTTTTTGTATTTGATTGTTAGAAAGGTTTTGGTTTGAAATATCTTCAGATTTAGTAGTTTTTGGTTTTAGAAGAGAACAATTTGTGTCTACCAAATCCCAGACCTATTTTTAAAAATAAAGTTTTCCTCGCACCTCGAAATATTTTTTCAAAAAAAAACACTCAAAAATATTTTTCACTACCTGTTTTTCAATTAATACAAGTTTAGTAGTTATTTGAACATCTTCCTCTATACCAGATAAATTATTTTTATTAGGCAAAGGAGAAGGTAATTCCTCTGCAAAATTACTTTCCTCAAATTCTGTCTAAAAAATAAATTTTAAGAAAATATATTCCTTAAAACTTAACCTGAGTAGTCTTTTCTTGTTTTGTTTCACAATCTCTCAAATTATTTTCTTCAATATTCTTTTCATATTTTACTGCTTCAAAAAAATAATTTTAAATGAAAATAAATATCTGATTAATTTAGCTAAAATCAGACATATAAAGCTTATTCATTTTCTATTAACTTTATTCAACCCTTACTTAATTTTACTATCTTGAAGAAAGCGGGAGAGCAAATCATCTTTACACTCTAATAATAATTAAAATATATTTTGATTACCATCTGGTTTCATTCCTGCCTCAAAACATCTTTTTAACCTACAGGCACGACAAGCATTTCTTTGCTCTAAATTAAATTATTATCTCTGTTCTATTTAGAAAAAACACCTTTAACAATAGGACAAGTTGAACCATAACGGCAAATATAACTACGCCTATTACAAATTGAACGACGAAAAAAACCTTTTTAGAAATTTTAATTTAAAAAAAATTAAATATTTAAATCCTTCACCTTTACAACCTAAAATTTAAAAAAAAATCAGTAAACAACAAAAAATATTACCATTACAAGCGGTTACCCCATAATGTTTTCCAAAAGGAACGTCACCACATACTTTACAAGAATTTTCCATTTAATTAATAATTTTAAAAATTTTTATAAAACTTAAGTAAAATAAAATGTAATTTTTAATTTAAAATTATTTTCTTTTTGAAATATTTTCTTATTACCAATTAATCTAAATCAATAAATTTTGTTGCTATGGGGATAAATTAAATAAATAGAATTTAAAAAGTTTTTGGTAACTTTTAAGCTCTAAATAATTTTATAAGCCAAAAAACAAACGGAGGCAATTTGGAATTATAGAAAATGAGTAGAAATCTAAAAAATCTAACACCATCACTTATTTAGACCCTCCCTCCTCCCGAAGCCTTTAAATTGCCGAAACCAAAAAATCAGGCAAAGTAAATTCAACTAGAGATTGAAAATTAAAAAAAAATTTCTAATCAAAAATTTAATCAAAAATAAATCTAACTAAACAAATAATAATAAAAATCACCAATCCAAAAAACCTCTATCAAGAAAATTTCGTTTAACACGAAAATATCTAATCCACATTCGATCAACAAAATTTGATAATTTCCATCCATTTTGTTGAATTTTCAACATTGATTCTTCTTCTTTGAAATAATCAACAGTATAAGTTATCTAAAATTAAAAAAGTTTAGAAAAAGATAAAAATATAATGTAAAAATACTTAAAAAATATTTATTTCGTTGGGGCCTAATTTTTATTAATAATTATTCAAAAATATTTTTTTAAAGTTCTTAAAAATATTTCCAACCTCTTGACCGTTTCTGTTAACCACACAATTATAACGTCTTATCGGTCGCTGTAAAAATAATTTTTAAAATATTTAAAATTAATTAAATATTCTTACCCAAGCACCAACAAAAACTCGTAAATGAGATAATGGAGGAGCTAATTCACTAAGTGTTTTGACAAAAGAATCATCACATTCACTTTAGAATTAAAAGAAAAATTTAAAAAAAATATATTAAAAATAATTTTACGGATGTAATTGCCTTTCTAAATTAATAAGTTCATTTCTAACACGATCATCTAATTTATGAATATCCATTTTCTGAAAAATGAGAAGCTTTCAAAAAATTTATTTAAAATAAAAATTAGTAGATGGAAATTCGTAAAATAAAGAATACGAGAATAAAAAAAAAGTTAAAAAATAAAAAAATAATCAAAAATAATATTTACATAAGTATTTTGAAAATTAATAAAAAGACATTTAAATATATTTTGTGAATAAATTAGAGAAAAATAATTAGAGAAATAAAGTATAAAATATAATAGAGTCTGACAGATAAAGTCAAATTACAAAATAAAAGAGAAGAATAAATACTCTAATGGTTATATTTTGTCAGAATTAACTTAAAAATTTTTATTTTCTAAGAAATTATTTAATTAATTATTTCAATGAAAAATTCAAAAAAGAAAAAATTAGAAGATTTTGGAGAGAATTCTTTACAAGATGAAATTATTAAACTTCAAGAAGCTTATAAATTTGTTGAAAGGCGTGAAGTAACAGGTTTTTAATTTAAATTAATTTTAAAATTATTTTTTAAATTTTTAGTTAAAAATATAGATGATTTAAAACAATTAGGGGCTATTTATTCTTCTCAAATGTTAAATTGTTCAAAAAGATCAGTTCCTTTACCAGAACTTAATGAAAGTGAAGAAGAAAGTAGTAGAAGGTCAAAACGTCCAAGATTGTTAATATTACCTTCAGATGGAAGTATTTTTAATGATGGAATACCTTTCCATCATTTTGCATTAACTCAATTAAAAGAAAGACATATTAATCGATTAAAATCAAATGGTTTGTTTTTTGAAAAATATTTTTTTAATTAAAATTTTTAAGGTATTGAAATTAAAGAAAAACGATTTTCAAAGGCAGAAAATAAACAAATTTGTTGGTTTATTTTTAATTAAAACAAAAATTTAGATAAAAGGGATAGATATTTTAAAATTATTTTCAATTCATCCCTCTTTTACATTTAAAAAATAAATTCGTGAATTATTTAAAAAAAAATTCCCAATTTTATATTACATCCTTTTCTATAAAATATTTATAAATTTTACTTGACTGGCTCTTAAAATTTTTAATTTGAAATTATTTTATTTTATCAGCTTGATTTTTAGATTATATTAAAAATTACTTTAAAAATCTAAAAAAAATTTTAAATTTTTTCAGTAGAAAATTGGCGTTCTTTCGCTGCAGCCCATGATATTCCTGAGGATGAAGCACCTCTGTATTTTTTTAAATAAATTATTTTTAAATCATTTTTAGTTATATGAGTGCTGCTACAGCTACTGAAACTCCAGAAAAACATCGAGAAAGAATAAATTTTACAAATCAAACACTTCTCAGACCTTGGCTTTGTTTGTTTCATAAATATTTTTTTATTTAATAAAATTTAAAATTTTAGGTTCAAAATTATTGAATCGAACAATACTTCAAGTTTTTCGTAGGTGCTATCATATTTTTCGTGTTTCCAGTTTTGATAACGATGATTTAAGGTTTGAACATTTATTAACTTTTAATTGGCAATATTTCCGTTATTTTCTTTTTTTTAATTTTTCGTTCACATCTATTTCCATAAATATTCCCAATTTGAAAAATTTGCCAAGATAAAAGATAGAGGTTTTCATAGGCTTTTTGGAATCTAACGTTTTTTTTTGAAATTATAGCACTTTTTAAACAAAGTATTTAAAAATGTGCCAAACAGAAAAAGAAGAATAGGATTAATTAATAGATTATAAACATTGCATGAATTTTTCCTTTGATTTCTAAAAAAATTTAAAAAATTGTGGGAATTGGAGGTCTTAACTTTGACAGTCTCTTTCCATGATTATTTCACCAAAATTTGAAAAAAATTTATCCTAAACCAGATCCTTTTTAAATCAGAAAAGAACCATAATCTCTTATATAAAAAGGAATTTTTTAAAAATTTAAATTAAATTTTAAATATTTTTTTAAGAAAATGGACACCTGAAGATGACAGAAAATTAATAGAACTTTATAAAGAATATGGAAATAGTTGGGAATATATTGGAAATGAATTAATGCATCCTCGTTATTCTTGTTATCTTCGTTATTATAAATTAATTGGAAGAGATAATGACGAAAATTGTGGTTATTTTTAAATATTTTTAAAAAAAAATTTAATTTTTTAATTTTTAGAAACATTATTTGAATGGTCTAAAGTTGAAATTGCTCGTCTTTATAGTTTGTTAATTTAAATTTTTTTAGATCTCTCTGGGCTTAAAAAATCTTTTAAATTTTTCAATAAATATATTTTAATTAATTTATTTTTTAACAGATTATTTAGCTGATCATTTAACTCGTAATCCAGTTTTAGTTGCAATTATGCCAAAATATTATAATCTTGATGAAAATGTTAATTGGGATGATAAAGAAATTAATTTGCCTTCTAGATCTCCATCTCAAATAAAAGAAAAATGGTATATAATTAATTACTTTTTTTTTTTTTTTAATTTAAATAAGTTGGCTAGGAAAATTTTAATTAACTTCTTGTGCTTGGTATTTTTATGTTAATTTTATATTTTTCCAATTTTCTATAAGAAAAATTCAAAATTGAAGGGATTTTCTTTTAAAGCCAAAGATGGTTTTTTCCATTTTCCGCGTTTTTAGTTTCCGTCTTCCGCATCCTTTTTTTATTGTGGAAAATCCACCCCTTCTGTAGGCCTCCCTTTTTCATTGCAAATTTTTTAAATAATTTTTTTTTTAAATTTATTTTTAAAAGGGAAGAACTTAAAAACGAATTTCGTGCTGTAAAAGAGCGTACTCAAGCTGAAACTATAAGAGAAATATTAAGAGAAGTAATACTTGAAGATACTTGTCTTCTTTCAAAAGCAAAAATTAAAACGAGAGGAAAAATAAATAAAAATTTTGAATCTCCAAAACAATTATCTGAATTTATTTTAATATTAAAAGATTTTTTGGAAAAAAATGAAATTGATAAAATTCGAAATATTGATGGAGAACAAATTAAAGAAAGGTAAATTGAAGGGATTTGATGAATAAAATTTAAACGAAAATATTAATACCTTTAAAACAATATTGGTGGGTATGGGGAGGGGCCTCCCACAAAATAAAAATTAAATCAACGCCTGCAAATAAAATCAAAGATCCATAATTTTTCAGATTTGATGCCGAAAATAAATCTTTTAAAGTTCCAATCAGAAAATTTTTGAGTTGTGCAAGATATTTACATTTTATTGGACGGAGACTTGGTTTATTTAAAATGTTACCTCTTGAACAGGACTTTCTTTATGGTATGTTTTTGATAGAAAATTATGAAAAAAGCGTGGACTGAGAATTTCACCAGAAATGTTGATCTCGGTGGGGATCATTTATCCATAGAATCAAGACGAAGCAGGAGCCTAGGTTTTATGACTACGACAATAACCTTGATTTTACCTTAATTTTTAAATAATTAATTTTTAGTACGTCTTGAATTAATTGCCTTTATTCTCAAAAAGATTGAAAATTTTATTGTGAAGAAAAAAATTTTGCGTAAATATACGAGAAAATTTATACGAAAAAAAGGCTGGGAAATGAGAGAACAACTTGTATTTGTTGATAGAAATTTAGAGAATTATGAAGAATATGAAGAACCTATTGGAAAATTATTAAATATTTTGTCTTTAAATAAAATTAATGAGACAAAAAGGAGAAAATCTAAAAATTTAATTCTTTAACAAAATTTTCGATGTTAATTCTTATTGTTAGTTTTTGTAATTTATTTTGTTATTTTTTTAAATTAAAAGATTTTATTTTCAATATTTTTTTTTGAAAATTAAAATTATGCTAATCCGTTAGAAATTAAATATAGACTAGGATTTTAAGTATATTTTTATTAACATTTTATTGAATAAATATAAAAATAATCATTAGCTAATTTAAAAAAAAAACTAAAGTTTTGTAGTACAAATCAAGTTCTCTTCGTTTTAAGTGGTTAGATTTTATCTCTAAAGTTCTTAAGTCTATAAGATTCTATAAAAATTCCATTGAATATATCTATCGACACTGATTATAAATAAAAACGAATATATGTTTATTTACATTTTAAGTTCCTCAATCAATTAATTTATTCACCAATGTATAATATCAAAATCTATTTAAAATTTATTTTTTAAAGTTTAAAGTACTGAAAATGAGAGTACATTAATTGATGTTGAATAAGGGGAAGGCTAATTATTCTTCCGTAATCCTGAAGAGAATTTAACAAAAACTATAAAATATCTCTTATTTTGTATTTTTTCAAAGGAAACCCAAGATCGAAAGTGCTTACGGAAAGTATTACGAAGACATTTAACTATTTTTTAAGTGACCTCAACGTTCCTCAATGAACAAATCTTTTTCACTCATATGAAAAGGCATAGTTTACTTGTTTAAAATGAGTTAAACAAAAAAAAACCAAAAAACATCAAATTTTGTGTTATTTAGGAATAGAAAAACATAATTTATAATTATGTTTTTATCAGAAAATCCAAGATATAGTTTTGAGGAAGTTCTGTGCAGACAGGTAAACAATTTAATATATAATTTTGATAAAAGAAATTTCCATTAAAACCTCCAAAACCCCAATAATAAAATTAATCTTTTTTAACACAAAAATAAGTTTTTAGAGCACAGTTTTGGCTGCATTTGTTTTATTATGTTTATTTTTTTCATCTTCATTTCTTCCAGGAAGGGCATGTGTTTCTACTGTCCCCGGTGGGCAACCAATTGGTTTTGAAATTTAATTTTTATATAAACCATTTTTAATTTAATAAGCTTGTTGTCCACTTCTTACCCAAACAATTTCAAACAGTACACAATTTGCTGATGGAAATATGACTTTTACTTATGATAACATTAATTGTCCAACTAATGTTGTGATTAATTGCACGTTAGTTTTTTTAAGAAATTTTTTGAAAAATTTATTTTTTAATATTTTAAGAGAACCAGACTTAACATTACAATTAAATGCAGCAATTGTAGCTAATTCAGTTAATTTCTTATCTGTTGGCTCTTTAAGTACAACATTCCCTGGCACGTGTAATGCACAGGGGCAATGGATTGTTGGCGAGCCACCACTTGTTGTTAACGATTTAGAATGTCTTCTGACAAATCCTATTTAATATATAATTTTGTTTTAATTTTTAATTATGTGAGGAAAAAATATTCTATTTTAAATTATTTTTTGGATTTATGGAAAGATTTTTTTTAATTTTAGAATTTAAGGTTTTTAAATTAAAAGTGCTAATTTAGTTCAATGGTAATGCTAAATATTCATTAAATATATTCAGAAAATTATTAAATGCTAATAAAAATAAATATATTTTTATTGTAAAATAATGATTATTTTACACAAACATTTATTTAAAGATTTAAATATGTACATAATTAATAATTATTAATTAAATTAAAATATTAATTAATTTAATTTTAATAATTAATTTCGTCTAATAAGAGAATTAAATAATTCAATATCCGTTGGAGTTTCATTACGGCTAAATAAAAATTCACAACGAATTGTAAAAGTAATTTGTGAATGACGGCATCTAAAACAAAAAATATTAATTTTTATTTAATTAAAAAAACACAAACTTGTTTTGACGCCATAAAAACCAATTATTTCCTCGACGTTCTAATTTATGAGTGTAAAATACAAAACAATAACGATGAACTTGAGGATCTCTTTTTATTAAATAAACGGTATCCGCATTTGGACATAAAACATCACAATATGTTCGGGTTGTTCCATTAACTATTTCCTACGAATTATTTTCAAAAATAAAATATATTTTGTTATTTTACATCAAAACATCCAGCTCCTTTTGGACCTAAACGACGATTTGTGTCCCTTTCTTTTTCTCTTAATCCAATAGTGCATTCAGCTGGTTTTTCTGATATTTTGTCACCGGAAATTCCTTAAAGAATTTTTTGAGCATATACACAATATTTTTATGAGTACGAGAACTTGCCTTTATCTCCTGTTTGGCAAACAAGATCACGCCATTCCCAATGTATTGTTTCTGTATCCCCTAATGATTGGTCCAAAAATATTACCAAAAGAATTGATAAATAAAATATTAAAATGTTCATTTTCACAAAAACACTTTAAATTAAAATTTTGGAAAATAGCTAAAATTGAATATTATTATCTGCCGGGGTAAATTAAATTTTAAAACAATCATGGAAAGAATATTATCTTTTTTTTTTGTAATTTTAAAAATTTTTCTTTTGTTTTCAAAATTTTCTGACTTTTAAAGTATCTTTTTGTTGAAGACCAAGTTGATTTTTAATTTGAAAGGGTCGAGATATTTAGTCAAATCCCTTCGTGTTATGGACAAAATAATTTTTAATTTATGTAAAAATGTTTAAAATATATATTTAAGTAAAAACAATCTGTTAATTAAATAAGAAATAAATATAATAGGATTTATAATGGAAGAAAAAAATATTTTGTTAAGGAATTTTAAAAACAAGAAATGTTAGAAAATCTCGTTCCAGCATATTATCCAACAATAAATAAAAAATATTTTGGATTGTAAAAATGTTTTTTATGGATATTCGGAGTTTTTTTTATCGGAGATTTTATATCTAAAAAATAGTAAAATATATTAATTTAGTTAATTTTAATAGTATTAATTTAATAATTTTTTGGAATAATCAAATTGCTCTTTTAAATATTTAACGTACATATATCATGTGCACAGGTTACTTACGAGAATATTAGCATTTGGCTTAAGAATTTATCAATAGAATTATATCTATCAAACACTCACTAGAACATTTTTGCTATATTTTTAATTTCAATATTTATCATAGCTTTGAAAAATGAAAAATTTTAACTTTACAAAAACGAAAATATTTCCAAAAATCATTTGTTTAATTCTTATAAAATTCAACATCAATAAAATTTCTAACAGTCGCGCAAACGCTTTACAAGATGGATAGTTGAATCACGCCCGATAAAATATTCTGCAAGCGTACGCCCATCATCAAGTTGCTTTCCAGCAAAAATCTATAAAAAATTATTTCATAGGAACTAAAATAAATAGATGTAAGTACCAATCGTTGTTCATCTGCTGGAATTCCATCTTTGTATTGAATCATTGACTTAATAACTTCTATTGTATCAGAATCCTTTACTCGTTTTAATGTTGTAGTCCTTCCGTCAAGATGTTTAATGAATAAGTCCATTTCTATAAATAACAAGAATCTTTTGATTTAAAGAAAAATAAATTTGAAAACGAAAAACAATGTATTTTAAAATTTTAACCGAATTACAATTTTTAAAGATATGTATTGTATTTAGATATTTTGAAATAATTTCCAGTTTGAAAAGTTCAAAAAGAATTTACAGTAGGCAGAGAAATAACACTAGGAAAAAAAACACGAAAATTTTTATGCGAAATTTGTAAAATATAAATTTCAAATCAAAGTACATAGTAAGTTGGTCTTTCTATCAATTTTTTTATTTTATTCTTTTCAAATTGAACAAAATTACATTTTATATTTACTATTTTTTATAAAAACTTAATTTCATTTTTTAGATCTTATTAAATATAAAATGGTGGCCGCCAGCAAAATTTTGCTCAAATCAAATGATGACGAATTAGTTGAAGTTGATAGAAGTATAATTCGTCTTTCTAAAGTTTTAAATACTATTTTTCAAGGTTTTTTAATAAAAGATTTAAATAAATAAAAAATTATTTAGATGTTGGAATGGATGAACAAGATGGCAATGATGGAGTGCTTACTGAGGCAATCCCTTTGGCTGATGTTAATGGAGTTATTCTTCGTAAAGTTATTGAATGGTGTCAACATCACAAAAATGGTTTTATTATTTTTTAATTGTTTTTTAAATTTAAAATTTTAGATCCACCAAACAAGAATTATGATGTTTTTTCTAATTGGGATATGGAATTTCTCAAAGTGGATCAAGAAACGCTTTTTGAATTAATTTTGGTATTTTTTTTTATTTCCTAAAGACTCGCTTAACAACTTCTGTCCCCCGTCCTAGTTTTTATTTCCAAAAAAGTTTCGCTGTTGGCACACACATAAAAGCTTATGGGAAATCCGCAAGAATAGTCCGCAATCCTCTCCTCCCTAACTCTCGATTAACATCGCAGCCTCCTGCCAATCATTTAATTAAATTCAAAAAAAATTTTTTTTTCATTCAGGCAGCCAATTATCTTGATATTGAAGGTCTTACAAAAGCTGCCTGCAATAAGGTTGGGGAGCTGCTTCGTGGAAAGTCAGTTGAACAAATCAAGGAAATGTTTAATATGAATGTTTAAATTTATTTATCTTTGTTAATTACATTTTAATTTTCTAAATAAAAATTTAAATTAAACTACAGGTTTTTATTTTATATTAATTTCAATTTTTAAATTTACTTATTGAAAAATAGAAATATTTATTAAAATTTATTTTATTCACGTATTAGGAAGGGAAAACTAGGAAAGAAAATAAAAGTTTATTTATTTTAGAGACTCAAACGACAACGTCCTCGACATTATTTTTATCGCCAAAAATTTATTTATTTTTAGATTGAGCAAGAGGGTTCTGTTCCAATAAATATTTTAATTAACCTTAATAATTTTAGATTTTTTCTTCATGTTAAAATTAATTGCTTCAACCAATTTTCTTAAATGTTATTGTCAACAATCGAAAGTTTTACCATTTAATTCTTTATTTTTTAAATTCTATCGGTATAATGAAAAGCTTGCTTTGCCTATTTTAAAGGTTTTTTAATAAACATTTATTAAATTAAATCTAAAAAAATTATAGAAATATTCTCCCAATTTGTTGACTACAAATATAAAAGTTTTTACAAATCAATTATGTGAGAAATGCTTCTTTGATAAATATTTCCTTTATGGTATTTTTTATATTTAATTATTTTTTAAATTTTTTTTATTTAAATAGCTCGAAGAGTATCTCACCCAAAATCTTCTAGGCCAGTTAGAAGTGCTGAATCTTCGAGTGAATCTACAAATCAAATAAATGAAAATCAAAATAAAGGTTTAAAAATAATTTTTTAATTAAAAAAATTTTTTTTTAAAGAATCTAAACAAAATGGGAAAGAAAATGACTCTGAAAAGGATAATAAAAAACCTGAAAATGAAAAAAATATGAATGAAGCTCAAAAAGAATTTAGAGAAAAAATTGAAAATTTACTTGGAAAGGAAATGGCAAATAAAATGGAGACAGAAATTAATAAGGTTTTTAAAAATTTATTTTTTAAAAAATAAATAAATGAATTTATTATAAGTCAAAATCTTTATTTAAATTTCTCACTTCCACTCGAAATCGAAAAAAAATTTTTTTTAAAGAGATTTGAGTTAAAATTAATTTTTTTCAGAGCTTTCCTTATTTTTCACTCGTACATATTTTTCTTATTTTGGATTAGTCTACAAATGTTTATAATTTTTTTTAAAATTATTTTTTTTAGTTATTTGGTCAACTTAAATTTGTTCAATTTATTCAAATATCAGCTTTTATTATATTTATTTTTTATGTTTTAAATAAACTTTCTAAATTTCTAAATCAATCAAATAATATGTATTCAATGAATATGGATCAATTTATGAGAAAAGTACTTTCTGGACATGTATGATTTTTTTGATTTTTTAAAATAATTTATTCAAACATAGACTTTGTGAAAATCATTTAAGAAAAATTTATAGCAAGTTTTTCCCTTATTTTTTTACCACCGTTTTCGTTTTTTTAATTAGATATGGAGGTTAAAAAATATATTTTTTAAATAATATTTTCCAGCAGGGATTTTTGGGAGGAAAGGGGTTTTCTTCTAATTTTCTTCTAACATTCTAACATTTCTTCTAAATTTCTTCTAAACATTCTTTCACAAAGAAATTGTTCTGACTTTTATTTCTTCAAACAAAACAAGATAGCTATATTCTAATTAAATAATTATATATTTAAGGTTTCTAGAGTTATTCTAGTGCCAAATTATTATTCAAAATCAAATAAACATTCAAGATCAATGCCTGGTAGAGCATTTGTTTATCCAGCTTATTCATCTGAAACTTCTGTTTTTTTTTATTTTTAAATAATTCAAAAAAAAATTTTTAATTAAAGGATGCTCCACTTTCTGTTGTGCAAGTTCCTGATCTACGTAAATTTACTGAGCAAGTGAGAAATAAAGAAATTGAATTAAATATACCTCCTGAACGTTGGGTGGATATTTCATGGGATAGGCCGAATTCCTGGTCTTTTTTGTAAGTTTTTTTGATTTTTATTTAAAATTTTTTATTCAATTCTATTGGATTTTTTGCCTTATAGAAAATTACTTACATTAGATTCTTATTCTAATATTTTGTTATTTAATTTTTCTATTATGAATTTTTGAAAATTTCTTTAAAATTTCTTCAAAATTCTTATAATTTAATTTTTTAAAACAGAGTTCCAGTTATTTTGCTTGGTATCATTCTCTGTTTACCACTTTTAATTGCATTTCGCTTCTCCAAAAGGATTGACTTAAGTGAAATGGTAAAAATTTTAAAATATTTTTTGTTTTTAATGGAAAAGTTTCGGTTTTCTATTAATTTTTATTTATCCCTTTCTGAAGACTTTTTAAAGCCAAATTTTGTCTTTTCCTTAATGCCTTTCTCTTTTCTTTTATGATTTTATTAAAAAATTTTTTAAGTTTTCAACTGGTCAACGTTTTCGAATTGTCGACCCAACATCCAAAGAAGGAAAGAAGAACCTTAAAATTAAATTTCGAGATGTTGCTGGTTTACATGAAGCAAAACGTGAGGTTATGGAAATTGTTGATTATCTTCGTAAACCACAAAGATATGTTCAACTTGGGGCAAAATTACCTAAAGGTTTTCCTTCTTTTATTAAAAATGATTGAATTTAATATTTATAGGTGCTTTACTTACTGGACCACCTGGATGTGGAAAGACATTACTTGCAAAGGCTTTAGCTGCAGAATCTAGTGTTCCTTTTATTAAGTATTTTATTTTAAAAATAATTTTTTATAAAATTATTTTTTTAGTGTAAATGGAACAGAATTTGTAGAAATGATTGGTGGATTGGGCGCTTCTAGAGTCAGACAACTTTTTAAAAAAGCAAAATCAAGGGCACCGTGTATAATGTTTGTTTTAAATTTAATAAATTATCTTTTCATCTATTTTTTTAAATTTTAAGTTATATTGACGAAATTGATGCACTTGGAAGGAAACGTCAAAACGAGTTTATTTTTTTAATATTTTATTTTTATATATTTTTTTAATTTAGAAATTCTGGTAATGATGAAATGGAACAAACATTAAATCAGTTACTCGTTGAAATGGATGGAATGGATTCAAATAAAGGTGTTGTAGTTGTTGGAAGTACAAATAGAGTTGATATGTTAGATAAGGTATTAAATCTAAAAAATAATGAAATTTTACTTGATTTTCTAAGGACTATAAAAATTTTTTGTTAAAACATTTTTTTGACTACGATTTACAATTTAGGCACTTCTTCGTCCAGGCAGATTTGATAGACATATAACCATTGATTTACCAACATTGCTTGAAAGGAAGGAATTATTCGATTTATATTTACAAAAAATTAAAAAAGAAAATTTACTGACTGGTGTAAGTCATCGATTGGCACAAATGACACCTGGCTTTAGTGGTTAATATTTTAATAATTCTTTCGATGTTTAATTAAATTTTGTAGGTGCTGATATTAAAAATGTAATAAATGAGGCAGCAATTCATGCAGCAACAGCACAAAAGAAAATGGTAAAAATTGCAGATATCGATTTTGCTTTACAAAAAATTGTTGCAGGTTTTTTTAAGTTAATTTGTCATTTCAAATATTTTTTTAACTTTTAGGCCCAGAAAAACGAAGTAGAGTTTTAATAAAAGAAGAACGTGAAATTGTTGCATTTCACGAATCGGGGCATGCTTTAGTTGGTTGGCTTTTGGAACATACTGAAGCACTTTTAAGAGTAAAAGAATTTTTTGATTTTATTTAAAAAAATTTTAAGGTAACAATAATTCCTCGAACAAGTGCAGCTCTTGGTTTTGCTCAATATTCTCCAAAGGATAGAAAATTATTCACAAAAGAAGAGGTTTATAAATTTATCGAGAGAGACCGTGGCGGCCTCCCATAACCGCCATTTACCGTTTTTTTGGCTTCCCATTTCTACTCTCCCATTTTTTGTTTTGCCCTGCCCTAGTGTTCAATATTCCCTTCTATAACAAAAAATTTTTTTAAATAAGGAGGGATATTTTAAATTTTAAAAATCAATTTTAAGTTATTTGATCGAATGTGCATGATGCTTGGTGGAAGGGCAGCAGAGAATGTTACTTTTGGTAGAATAACAACTGGAGCACAAAACGATTTAGAAAAAGTCACTAAACAAGTAAACTTTAAATATTTGTAAATAATTATTTTAATATATTTTTAAAGGCTCAAGCAATGGTTAAATGGTATGGAATGAATGAATTAATTGGCCCGATAAGTTTCTTTCCTGGTCCGGGCGTTGACCTTCGAAGTGCGGACTTTACAGAAAAGCCATATAGTAAAAAATTGGGAAATTTGATTGATCAGGTTGAAAAAAATAAAAATTAGGGGATTTTTTTATCAAATTAAAAATAAATTTTTTTAAAGGAAATAGGTAAATTAGTTGCAGAAGCTTATTATGCAACAGAACGTCTTTTAAAGGATAATAGAGATAAATTAGATGTGGTATGTACAATTTATATTTTAAATTTATAAAAAATATTTTTAGTTAGCAAAGGCACTTTTAGAGCGTGAAACTTTAAGTTATGAAGATGGTAATATTTTATATTAATTTTTAATTAATTTTTTTTTTTAAATTTAGTTAAAAAGTTAATAGGACCACCAAAATTTGGTAATAAACAAGTTGTTGATTTACCTGAAGATGTTCTTCCAGATTTACCAAATCATACAGAATCGGTGACAGAAAATAATAAATATTAATTTAAATTGTTTTTTGATTTGTTTAAATATTTTTTGAAAATTTTTAGGATTAAAAATATTTTAAAAATTTTTTTTGTTAACTTAAATAATTTAATTATTTGAGATTCCTAATTTTTTTGGATCTTCTTAACGTCATTTACATAAATCAAAAGTTTTAAATAAATTATAGATAAATTCCCATTTTCTTTCCCTTTTTATTTAATGGGTACACGTGAAATTAATATTGTTCTCTTTTTAAATTAAAGACAGTCGATGGTCTGATATTTGCAAGAAAATAGAGAGGGGGAATTTCTAACATTAAAAAAATTAAAAAAAGCCTTCATTTTTACTAGTTTTAAATTATTTATTTCTTCTATAAGGGACAATTTTTGTCTTTTAAATTTTATTAAATAAATAATTACCTAATTTGTTAAAAAATTATATAGTTAGTGTTTTTGAATTTTATGCCCATTTGTCACTAATTTAAATTATTGATTTATTGGATCATGATCATTCGATTTTATCGTCCTGTTTTTGTTAATTTTTTCTCATTAAAAAGGCAACATTTTTAATTTTATAACCTTTTAACATTTAAATTAATAAAACAACTGAACCCTCTAACAAAAACACTTTTTGCCAAATTTTCTGAGTCTTTTCGTTTTGATTAAAAAATAAACTCTTTCCTCCATCGAGACCTAAATTTAAAATTTATTTATTTATAGGAATTATTATTTTTACAGGTTTTTTAATCCAAATCATTCAAAATCTCTCTTTAATATTAATATCCAACTAATATTTCTTATTTTTCTTTTTATGGATACTTTAATACATCAAACACTGCTTGATGTTAAGAGCAACAACCATACTGATATTAGAATATCTGAAGTACTTTTTTCTCCTGCATGGGACTTGGAGAGGACAACAAAATTTATGCAGTAAGAAATAGAAAACACGTTTAGGCGAGGTCTATGCAAACTTCCGCGGATTTCCATTTTTCCCACTTTTTGTTTTCTGCACCTAACTAACTATATTATTACGCCTAAACATTAGCAATCATTGAGAATAATTTTTAAAATAATTTTTATAAAATTAGAAACATTTGGGTACCTTTTGCCTACAAATTAACAGTTGCTTATTTGTGTATTGTTTATTTTGGTCAAAAATGGATGTCTACTAGGAGAGCTGTTGATAATGGAACAATGAATGTTGTTTTGGCCCTTTGGAATTTTGGATTTTCTTTTTTTAGTGGATATGCTGCTTGGTGTTTATTACCTGAATTATTACATATTATTGAACGACGAGGATTTATTGGTGGATTTTTAAAATATTTCTTTGAATATTTAAAAAATTTAAAGGTTCTTATTGTGATAATGCTAATTATTACACTGATCCAATTACTGGATTTTGGGGGTGGATGTTTGTAATGAGTAAAGCACCTGAATTGGGTGACACACTTTTCTTGGTTGGTTTATCAAAAAAAAATTAAAAATAAAATTTATTTACTTCAAATCTTTAGAAAAAATAAATTCTTTTGATTGTTTTTATTACAAAAATATATTTCATGAAATTAAAAAAATTTTTTTAAAAGATCCTACGTAAAAGACCAGTAATTTTTCTTCATTGGTATCATCACGCACTTACTTTTATTTATGCAACAATCACATATGCAGAAAGACAAGCTTGGTGCCGTTGGAGTTTAGCATTAAATTTAACTGTACATACTGTTATGTATTTGTGAGTTTTTAAAAAATTTAGATTTATTAGAAAATTAAAAATGTTTTTCTAGTTATTTCGGACTTCAAGCACTAAAAATAAAAACACCTCGACCTTTTGCTAAATTTATTACTACCATACAAATATTACAATTTGTTATCTCTTGTTATATTTTTGTTCAATTATTACGAATTAAATCAGCCAATAATATAAATTGTGATGCTAGGTAAAAAATTAAAAAATTATTTAAATTAATTTATTTTCATTTAGTTGGAATGTTCTCACTTTGGGTGCTTTAATGTATTTATCTTATTTATATTTATTTGGGCAATTCTTTTATAATGCTTATATTTCACCTAAAGACAAAGATTATAAAACGAGGATAATTGATACAAATATATCTAATGGAAGTTTAAAGAATGGAACAAATAATTTAATTAATAAAAAAGAAAGATAAAATTTTTAAAAAATATGCAAAATATATAAAACGTTGAAATTTTTATTTTATTTTTAATTTTTAAGTTGAATTTATTGTTTTCTTAAAAAATAAATTTCAATTAAGGATTTTTCAAAATTGGAAAATTATTTAAGCGTGAGAGTCAAAAATAATCATATTAAATGTAACAAAATTGTTTTTTGATTAAAAGATTTTTTTTCAGAAAATTTATATTTTTTTTTCAAATTTTTTTTATATTTTAGAAGGATAAATACACTATTTTTAATATTTTAATAAAGTTAATTTTGACAATTTTTTAGATTTTTATGGTAATTTTCGATTCAAAAAAGTGTTTAAAAAATTTTCGGATTAGTCTTAAATTTGTTTTTATATTTAAAAAGATTATTATAAAATAGTTTATTAAATTCCTATAAATAATTTTTAAATTTGAAAATATCCGGGAAATTAAAATAAACATAATGCCAATTTCAATTAGGTAAATTGTTTATATATTTTAAATTAATTTCCCATTTCTTGTTAAAGTGAAGGATATTTATTAGTTGTTTTGATTTTTTCGTTTTCATTTTTAACTTTTGATATTATTGATTATATGTTTTTATTAAACATAGATTAATAATTTATTTATTTTTAGACAAAACTGACCAAAATTCTAAAAAATTAATTAATTAAAAATGAGCAACGAATCTTCTATTTCAATTAACCAAAATGACGACAAAATCCTTAAAGAATTTTCTTCTAAATTTATTTCAACAATTAGTGCATTAAGTGATGATTATAAATCTGTAAATTTTTTTTAAAAAGAATTTTTTAATTTTTTTTTTAAATTTTAGGGTGGATCTAAGAAAGGTTGGTTACTCTCTGATGCTGTCAAACAATTTGAGTTAGTTTTTTTTATTAAAATTAAATTAAAAACCTATTAAATTAGAAAAAATCTATTTAATAAAATTGTTTTTTATTTCTACTATCCCAGAAAGAATGAAATAATTTTAAATTATTTAATTATTTCCCGCTATATAAAGCGACATTTGCGGACATCACTAAATTGTCTATATTATAACATAAATTGAGTTTTGGTGTGAGATATGCCATATTTGGGTCATTAGGGTACCCCAATTATCGTTTGTTACAGTTTTTGTTCCAATTTCAACAGGGTTCAATTTGTCCGCAATTTCTGTCCGCAAATGTCTCGAAATTTAAAAAAAAACATTTCTTCAGTTCATTTTTTAAAGCAAAGACTGGCATCACAATTATTCTTATTATATGGAAAAACTTGAATGTGAAAATCCATTGCAATTGGCAGAGAAATTGGGCTCACGAGTTCGTGTTTTCTTGGATGGATATAATGGATGGAGAGTTGCTCCAATGAAGACTTTAAAGAATATTAATGTTTTAAATCAAATTGATAGTGATATTGAAAAGAGGTTTTTTTATTATAAAAATTCATTTAAAAAATTTTTTCTTAAAGAAATCGTCCTCACAGATGTCCAGTAAATATTCAACCAAAAAATGGGCCAAAAAACTTTCAAACATCCAAAAACAAAAATTTTGACAATAATAAATGTTCTTCGAATAATAATGAGAATGTTGGTTGTAATTATGCTAATAATGGGAACAATAATAATATATCATCACATTCATCATCTTATCCAAGAAAAGTTAATTTGTAAGCAAATGATGGGCCTTTTAGGAAAGTGGAAAAAAAATTTTTTTTTAAATTTTCTCTACTAGGAAAATTAAAAAAATATATTTCCTTTAGATTTTTAATAAAAAAAATTGGGTGAGGTAACCCTTCAAAGATTTACTTTAGTCTTTCTGGAAGACAATTTCACTACCGGGAATGGGCAAAAAAATTTAAAAAATGTGAAGGGGACAGGAGGCCAAAAGAAGATCATCAGGAGTTCACCCAACCCTCTTCCCTACATTTCTTTATTCAAAATAACTTTCCACATTTCCTTTATTTGGCTCGTTATTGATATTTTTTATAAATTATTTTTAATTTAAAAAAATTATTTTTTTAAAGGAAGAAACGAGTGAGATTCGCCGACGCTCCAACATGCACTGAAGAGATTTCAGTTTTGTGTGAAAAAATGAGAAGGTTGGCAATAACTAAAGAATTATTGACTTTTTATGATGAAAATAATATGGAAGAATAAATTATTTTATTTTATATATTTTTAAAAATCATTTTGACCTTTTTTCATTTTTTTACAATTTAACAAATAAAAATAAAATATTAAATGAAATTGTGTTTAATGTCAACTGATTGACCGATGAAGCGTAGAAGAAGAATATAAAAAAATTATTCTGGAATTAGAATATTGTTTGGGAAAACACCTTTTTACACCTTTCGGAAATAAAGGCCATTTGGGATTGTTTTTTTGTTTATTCTTTATCTTTATGATTGTTATTCAACATAAGGTGAATCCAAGATTCTTTGTCTTAATGTCTTGTAACGTTGGTAAATAGTCAATGAAAAAAATTTCGGCTGTTATGGGAAAAGAAAATTTAATTTTTAGCGTCACAGCTAATAAATTCAACATTAAAAATTAAAATCTAATTTATTCTTTATTTAGTTAGAATTTATATCAAAGAGAAAGAAAATTTATCAGATTTAATTAAAGATAATTAGAAATATAAAGAAATTATATTTCTAATTAATCACCCAAAAAGAGTCAATTTCTCTTTCAAAATCTAAAAGTTTTTGTTTAATTTTATCGAAAATACCAAATTTTCTTTTTATTTCCCATCTTCCCTCCTCCATAAATACCTCAGCTTTAATTATTTTTACAATCATTTTTGCAGAGATGAACTACAGCAACTTTTAAAAGCATCACCTTGTTCTTCAATTTGATTACTTCTCATAATTAAATTATTTACAGTTTCATTTACTTTTGTTGAACAATAATTAAATGGGGCAATTTTTTGTATTTTAACAAGGCTTATTAACATATTATCATTTATTATATCAATTTTTGGACGTATATCATTTTTTAAATCTGGCACTTTTATATTTGGTTTACCAGAGTTATTCCATGAATTAACAAAGAATTCCTTAAAATAATAATTTTTAAAAAGGAAAATATTTTTCTTTTAATCTAATCATTATTTTTTCAATCCTATAATTATCAATTTTTATTTTGAGAGTTCGTTTTGGCAGCCTCGGTTTTCACCAAGGATCTTTTTCAGACAGATATTTTTAATCATAAAAATAAAAAAAAATTCTTTTTATATTGTTTAAAATTTGTCTATTATTGGGTTTGATTTTATTAGTTTTTATTTTAAAATTTTTATATTTGCTAATATATTGCCGGCACTGTAAGTTTGTTAAATTAGACTTTTTAACCTGTAATTGTTTATTAGCATCTATTTGGTCTTGAAAGACAGATCTAACATAATCCTCATTTAATGAGATATTCTTTGCTTTACTTGCCATATTATCTAATAATTGTTTTTCTCGAACAGGATCAGTTATATTTTGATGGTTAACAAATTTATATAAAGCAACACCAAAAGCAAGAGATAAACGAATATTTGCATTATTAACAAATTGTTTTATATCTTTATTTTTTAATTAATTATTAATTAATTTATTAATTTGATACCTGGATCAGAACTAGTATTCTCTACAATATTGAAAAATAATATTTTAATAATTAAAATAATGAAAAAGCTATTTAGAAACATTTTCGAAATTAAATTGTTTTTTTAATTATTTTCTAAATTTAATATAAAATTAATTAAAATTTTAATTTAAAAAATTTTTTAATTAAATTTATTTTAATGTAATTTAATAAAAAAATTAAAAAGAAATTAAAATCTAAATTAATATATTCCAAGGGAATATAAATTATTATTATTTAGATGAAGGGAAGCTAAATTAGAGAGAAAAGGAAAAATTTAAATTAAAAACTTTTTTTTAGATCATTAATTGTTTGAACACCTATTTTTAATAAAATTAATTTTTAATCTTTTATGGTAAAGAAAAAAGATTTTTAAGAATTAATTTTCTTTAATTTAGATGTTTAGAGAAATTTATTTTTAGAAGAGATTTTTTGATGAAATTAAAATTAAATAGGTATATTCAAGCTTAAATTGTCTGTTATTTATATATGCAATTTTATTTAAAATTTATAAAAATGCCAAAAATAAATATTTTATAAAAATCAGCTAAATAAATAAATTTTAATTTTAAAAATTATACATATCCCCCAAATTAACCCTAATACAATGATTTTTTCTACCTAATTTAATAATTTTTATTCGTTATATTAAACGATGAATAAAGATTTTTTTAATAAAAAAGTTTTGGATAAAACAAATAAAATTAAATAATAATTTTTGCCAACAAGAATTATTTTTTTTTAAATTAAATACTAAATTTAGTTTTGTTTTTCAATTATATTTAATTTGTTGAGTTGACGATAACGTTTTATTGATTTCCAAATCGGAAAATAAATAGACAATTTTATAGTTTTAAGGTAAAAAAAAATTTTTTTTAATTTAATAAAAACATTCAAATATTATTTCATTTACATGTAAAGCAAAAAATGGAAAAGATCAGTCATTGTGGGAAAGCAGACTTTGCTTTGTAAAGTTCTTTGGATTAATCCTACCTAATCTTTTATTTGGCTAAAATTAATTTAAATAATTAATGAGATCAGATTTGCCCGATAGGTAAAAAATTAAATTTTTAATTTTATTTAAAAAGAATTGAAAATTATTGTTAAAATTAAAAAAAAATATACAGATTTGATATAAGTTTTGAAAATATATTTAATTAGTAAGTAAAGGAAAGAAAATTTTTTTGATATTGTTTACTTATATTTTCTTTTAATTACCGAAAAAAAATATAAAATTGGTAAAAGTCCAGCTCGCATTCTATTTCCGCAAAAGGAATTATGCAAAAGTAAATTTTTGCTGCATTCCACTCCTTTTCCTCTCTTTCCCTTTATTTCCATCAAGTTAAAAATGATTGCTTGACAGTTTGGTGTAATTAACAAACAAAGAGAAAATAAAAAGTTTATTTACAAATAATAAAATAAAAATATAAATCTTTGATAAGGTTCTCAAATATATTTCAAGTAGATTCTATCTCTTTATATATATTTTTTTCTTGAATTTTCTAAATTTAATTACCCATTACAAGCTGTAATAAAAATTCTAACTAATAAAAATGATTAAGAGAGTTAAAATGAAAAAATATTTAAATTAATTAAGATTATTTTTAGTTTTTATTAATTAAAAGAACGTGCCCAAATAGGTCTAAATTTTGACTTAGAGGTTCTAGGTACTTACTTTTTCATTGTTTTTTATTCTTTTTCATGTATAAAACAGATTATAGCACCAAGCTGTCAACCAATCATTTCATAACTTGAGGGAAATTAAGGGAAAGAGTAAAGGAGAAAAATGCAGCAAAAATTGCCTTTTGCAGAATACCTTCTGCGGACAAATAGAATGCGAGCTGGACTTTTACCTATAAAATTATAGTTTATCAGTGCAAATACTAACTCAAATCTAATTATAAGCAGAGACGAAATATAAAGCATAATTAAATTCTTAACTTTGTTATTTTTATCTATTCATCTTGATTTACTTAACAATTATTAGTTGGAAAAGATATATTATTATTTATTTATTGTAAGGCCGAACACTTCCTGGAAATCACGTGAAGAGCAATCGGTGCTCTAAGTAACGGAAATTCCCAGTGAGGTGCAAAGAACACCACAAACGGACGTTCCCAGAGAAGCCATTATCTAAGATAAACATCGCCACTAACTTATCCCTGGGAAACGGGCGGTAAGTAGGACGGTGCATATAAGCCCTAAGGGAATAGGCTAAATCGGATCACTTCACTTCATTCATCAGCCGGCCGGCCAATCCATCGTGCTTATAGGGAAGAGCTCTCCCTATTCATTTCCCCCACTGCGTGCGATCTGCCTATGTCCTATACTCTGCGGAGTTCATTCATGACTGCAGCATGCGCGAACCAATACAACACCAACACCACAACGAGGCACTGGGAGAAGGGACCTACCGCTTTACTTGCGCGAACCAATACAACACCAACACCACAACGAGGCACTGGGAGAAGGGACCTACCGCTTTACTTTATTTTGTGGGCGGATAACTTTTTTTTAAATCTGGCACTTTTATATTTGGTCTTCCATATTTATTCCTGAATTAACAATTTTTCGAACTGTTAGGGAAAATAAAAATTCAACGTTAATAGTAGTTACAGCGCCTGGACCGTCGTGGGTGGCAATAACTAATCCGTACCTTTTGAGGGTTTTATTGACAGCCGGTGGCCTAATCCCTTAAATCCCTTTTATCTTTTTGATTTTACCGACAAGGATTTGTTTACTTAAGGATAAGTGATATCCCTAATCTTTTAATCTATCCGAAACAGATTTTTTAATATTATTTTAGTGAACCTTTAGGATTAATTACATTTTTTAATAAATTATTTATTTTTAATTATTAAAATATTACTTTTGTTGATTCTAATATATTTAATTCTAAGATTTTCTTAATATTACCGACATTATTTTTACATTGAAAGAAAAAAGTGTCAAGTGAGATGATTATCTTTTTGGCAACAATTTATAAACAAATGGGTTTGGAAAAATCATCTCTTAATAAAGGCGGCAACAAATAACAAAAGAGAAAAACTGTTGCTTTGTTTGAAGGGTACTATGTAGATTTTTTGTGGGGATATGTAAGAAATAATTTTATGTCATTCATTATTTTCTGATCAACTTTTACCGCAAAAAATATTAATATGAAAAATATTCCTTCAAATTTTTACTGGGTTTTGGCAGAGAATTGCTTTTGCCCTGTAGCAGATAATTTATGCTACAGGCCTGAGATGTACTCAAAACCTTTGATGTGTGCTCACAGCACAATCAAGGATTTTCCAAAATGGTTGGAAAATCCGATTATGGTCAACAATTCTACAGTTGACCATAATAATTCTTCTAATTATGGTCATCAATCACATACTTTTATTTATGTGCTTTTGTTTGCTATTATAGCACTGCAGGTTATTTTTAAATCTAATATTTTAAAATAAAATTTAAAAAAAATTAATTTTAAAATTTAAATAAATAATTTTTAAATTAATTTAAACTAAATATTATAGTTGTTTTCTTGGTTTATTTATGGTTTGGAACGCTTCCTTTTTGTTTTAAGAGGAAAACAACTTAAACGACAACGGGAAGAAAGGGTCTTCGCACCAGATCGTCGAGCCTATTGCCGGAAAGGTTAGAGTCTGAAATATATATTTTAAATAAATTATTTTTTATAGCAAGACGTCCAATAACAACTAAAGACATTGGTCCCCCACAACCTTTAATATGTCGTGTGACGCAAGAAAAAGTGGAGGTTCACGAATTGGGAGAGAAAGAGGTGGATGAAATGGAATTTAAAGAAAATGTGTTGAAAGAAAATATTAAGGAGGAAAAGAAGGAATTAAAGGAGACAAAATTTTAATAAATAAATATATTCTTTAAAGGAAAATTTTTAAATTTTATTTCTAATTTTTTTAGAATTGAACCCTTTAATCTTTTTTTTTTCTTTTAGTTTTTTATATAGAAAAATTCTAATAAGGTAAGGGTTCAATTATTTTTTAGTAACAAAATTTCTTTTATATTTTACCCTAAAAATTAAGGAATATTCTCAATAATAAAATCTACCAAAAATGGTGTATAAGACAAATTTGCGGAATACAATGAAACATCCAGCGAAGGCGAAGCATTACGCGTTGACGTATATTCTGGATCAAACCATCCAGGGATTGAGGAAATCTAAATTTAAAATATTTTGTGAATGTTTTTAGTTAATTTACCTCTTCCCCCGCAGATTTGACAACAGAAGAAGAACTCTTAAATTAAAATACTATTTTTATAAAAGTTCTTTCCAAATCACCTCGTCTATTACTATTGTGTCTTCTTTCATACTATCCTCCTCCAGAAAAGGATGTACCCCCCCTCCAATGTTATCAACGCAGGGCATCTTTTTGATTGCGTCCATCATTTCATAAAATTTCTCCTTACAAACTTGGACCCAAAACATCTAGAAATTTGAGAATAATTAAATAATATGGAATATAATATTACATCGGGCAAAGGGTCAGCAGTTGATAGATAAAACCGTCCAGTAAGAGCATTCTGGACTACTCCCCAATTTGGCATGTGGTAGGGTGAAGGGGTGGTCATGAAATACGGGCACCGTTCAATATAAGATGTAATTGGTGGTTGGAATGTTTGTACACCAACATCAGCCTTAAGTTTTATTTGTCAAATATTTTATTACTTTTTCCTAGCTTACAGTTTTTGGTACCAAAAATTGTGTAATTTTAGTTTGTTTCATTTTTAAATTGTTTAGATATGAAAGTTTTTGTAATAGATTTTGTTTAAATGTGAACTAACGTTTAAAAAAATATATTTAAAAATAAAAATATATAAAAATAAAATTAGTACAACAAAATGTAAAGTCATATAAAAATGGAGTATATTCTCTAGTGGAGAGATAAAATTAAGTTTTGCCATATATAGCCACTCTCGACTCCGCCTTCCTTTCTATTTTTCCAAATTTGTACTTTTCCCTACTTTGCTCTCATTTTGGTAATAGGAGTTTGGGCGTGGTCTTATAATAAATATTTTTTAATAAAAATTTAAATTAAAAAGAAAATTTCAATTTCCAGCTATTTTTACAATTCATTCTTTAAAATTTTTTTCTAAAACTATGGCAATCAATATGTCCGACAAGAAAGGTCTCATGCAGCAAATTATTCCCGAGGTGGATTTTAATATTACAGCAAACGGTCTAACTATTTCCGCTTCTCATCGTATTTCTACACCTCGATTTGTTCCTTTCGATCATGCAGGACGCTGCAAAGAATGAAAAGATCTGAAGTTGAACTTGACTTTATAGTCACAAAAGAAGGAGTGACTATCTACTGTACACGCATCAAATCGCCTACATTTATACCGTTTGATACAATCTACGATCTACCAAGTCACTGCTTTTTCAAGGTTAATTATAAATCCAAATTTTTTTCTTTACTTTTTAAAATTTTTAGATCAAGAACAAGGGACGCATTTTCAATATCCAGCATGGAGTCCCTCAATGCGCTGCAATTCCAGTAATTCAGAATATTCAATCTGAGAAAAACAACGTCTTATTGCCAATAACACCACCACGAGCTTCTCCTCCTCCTCAAAAGAAGATTAAAAAAGAAGAGCTTCCAACTGAAGCAGAGGAGGAATTTGATCAAATCCTTCAAGAGTTTTTTGACAACATAGGTACTACAAAAACTGCTACTCAGATAGATAAAGAAAAGATTGAAGTACAGAACACAGAGACGAAAGATGCTAAAGAACGTCAAAAGAGAAGCACAAGCGATCCCCCACCGTTTATTGAAAATAAAGATAATTCTCCTTTGTCATACCGTTTCTCGGATGCTGTAAACTCCCAATCATTTTAATTTAAAAAATCTTTCACTATTTTATTCTTTTTAATTATAATGGAACCACCTAACTTTTCTAATAAAGATTTGAATTTTAAATTACCATTTGGACTTATTATTTCTGGACCAAGTTCCAGTGGGAAGAGTACATTTCTCCTAAAATTTATTTCTCAAGCTGCAGAACTAATTGATCCTCCCCCTAAAAGTATTCTCTATTGTTTTGGTGAAATGAGTAATATTGTCCCTATACTTCAAAAATCTGGTGTCAGTGTTTTCGCAGGTGTACCTCAAGAAGATGTAATAAAACGAATACCAAAACCTTCTCTCGTAATACTAGACGATTTACTACTTTCAATTGATGAGAAATATTTATCAGAGTTATTTACTAAAAAATCACACCATCAAAAATTTTCTATAGTATTCGTAACACAAAATTTATTTGAAAAAAAAATTAAAGTCGCTCGTCAGAATGCTCAATATTTAGTTCTAATGCGTTCCCCAAATTCTGTTCTTTCTGTTAGAAATATCGGAACTCAACTTTTCCCAAAGAAACTGGATTATTTTCTCGATGCATATCGTCAGGCAACTAATGAACCTTATGGATATCTTTTAATAGATATGCATGCTTCATCTGATCCCACTCTTCGTCTTCGTACAAATATATTTAAGGAAGACACAGAAAAAATAATTTTTATTCCTAAAAATGGTGTCTAAAACACAGTGCAATATTAGTCCGCTCATATCTGAAAATGAAAAATTTCTTAAATTACTAGCAAAAACAAGATCTGAAAGGAAACGTCGACGACTTTTAAAACAAGCTAATACTCAACATCTTCTAGCCATTGCTGAGATTTGTTTGAATATTGTAAAGGCTAGATATAAACTTACTACTCGTCAAAGGAAGCGTCTTTTACCGTATGCAGGGTTCGTTCGTCGAATGAGCCGCGCTAGAAGTGAAAAGGGAGCAAGAAAACTTCTCATACAAAAAGGAAACGGGGTTGGAGGTGTCCTAGCAGCTCTGCTTACTCCAATACTTATAGAAATTGGAAGAAATATTATAAAAAGTGATAGTGATAAAAATTAAATCATTCATTCTTATTATTCAATTTTCAAAAATTTTTTATGAAATAAAAATGGCAAATAAATTTATTCTTGTCCCAGAGGATATTTATCGTGGTCTTACAACAAACGATGTAGGTGAACCAAATCTTGATTTTACCCGGCATGCTCTAGAAAGGTCTAAAAGACGAAAAGAAAGTAACTCGTCCAAAAATGTTCACTATAATCAAGAGTTGAGACGTTATTTACAATTAAGAAATGAACGTGAAAATAGACCAGTTAAAGTTGAAGTAGTTAATAAATCAAAGGGTGTTATTATTCCAAAAACAAATTCTCGACCTGCAACTTATATTTCTTCAGCTGCAAATGACAATGATGGAAATGATGACGACTATTGGATTAGTGATAATTTATCTTTTTCTTCATATCCCAGAGAAGCCCCTAACGATGCTTACAATATTGTGCCTCCTCTCTCTTCATCATCCAATCCTTCTTCTATACCTATAGAATTGGATCCAAGACCATCTACTTCAAGTCAAGTTTTAAAAAGAAATGTTAAAGATAATGGTGATGAAGAGTCAAAACGATTTAAGATAAACAAAGAAATAAAAAAGAAAGGAAAACCAAAGAAAAAAATAAATAAAAAACAGAAGGTTACTATAGAACATGGCTCAGTTATTGCATCGCAAAATGCACCATTAAGCCCTTCTCCTCCCTTGCCACAAGATGTTTCAAAGAGAGAGCATGAATTGAACGTTTTTGACCCTTTTAAGAGAAGAAAAATTGGAATAAAGACAGAAAAGCAAAGAGAGATTGCACAAGCAGAGAGAAGGAAAAACTTAGCTGAAAGAAGAAGATATGCTAGAAAATATAAAGTCCCTATAGATCAATTAGCATTAGCTCAAGCTCGTAGAGAAGATGATATTAAAAGACGTCAAAAATTAAAAAGAAAATGGCAAGGTCCTGAGCCAGTTGATATGGTAAGAAGAGTGGTGAGAAGACCTACTGGAATGAACTCGTTCCCTAAAGATACAGGAAGAATATGTGATGGAAAGACTTATAAGTGCAAAACGTAAAGAACGCTGAAGGAAAAAGATTTAAACCAACACTTTGGTAATTTTCTAAAAAAATGGCAGACTACACAAAACTCCTTGACAAATTATATAATGATCCCGAGTCTCCCTCTGCATATGCAGGTGTTGATAGTTTATGGAAAGAGGCAAAGAAAACATTTAAACATATACCAAGACATGTAATCAAACATTATTTGGAGGGGCATCGTACCTACACCCTTATGCGCCCAAAGAGGGTGAACTTTAAGAGAAGTAAAACTATTGCGGCAGGGTTTATGACAGATGTACAAGTGGATTTAGCTGATATGCAATCGCTCTCTAGACACAATAGAGGACATAGATATGTACTATTCGGAATAGACGTCTTGTCTAAACGACTTTTTACAGCTCCTTTAAAATCAAAGAAATCAGATGATATGTTGGAAGCTTTTAAAAACTTAATTGGTCAAATGCCCATGAAACCTCATAGAATTTTTTCAGACAAAGGGACAGAGTTTAAAAATAAATTATTAAAAGAATATTTTGAGAGAGAAGAAATAGCAAAATATGAAGCAACTCATTCTACAGTAAAAGCATCTCTTGCTGAGAGGGGTATAAGAAATTTAAAGCAAAGACTTTACCGATATTTTTCGCAAAACCAAAAACTTAATTGGATTGATATTTTACCGAAAATTGTTGAAGGAATTAATAAATCATTTTGTCGTGTACATGGAATGCGACCTATTGATGTCAATTTTAAAAATGCTCAAAAAGTTTGGCAGAAAATTTATGGCAATATTTTCTCATCTAAAAAAGAAAAGAAATCAAAATTTAAAAAGGATGATTATGTGAGAATTAGTAGAGACAAAGGACATTTTGAGAAGGGTTACCTTCCAAACTGGGGAGATGAAATATTAGAAGTGGATAAAGTAAAGGATCATGTAAAACCTACATTATACAAGTTAAGAGACGATAAAGGAGAAAAGTTTAAAGGATCATTTTATGAGGAAGAATTATCTAAAGTACGCAAGGATGCTGCAACAGAGTATCGAATAGAGAAAGTTATTAGAAAAAAGAAAAGAGATGATGGAACATATGATGTACTTGTTAAATTCATAGGATACCCAGAAAGAGAATGGATTCATGAATCTCAATTAGTATAAAAGTCGATTATATTTTTATTTTGTATCATTTTAATAAAATTTAATAAAAATGTCAAACAGTTTTTTCGTATTCTTACCTAGTAATGTTCCTGATTATTCATCAAATAAACCAAATAAATTTCGTGTACATCTACCCAAGCCGTTATATTTTAATGGAAACTGGGTCTGCGGCTTACACAGTATAAGTTATCCTTATTCGTGGCCTTCAACTATTGGCACATTGGATGAACAATGGCTAAAAATACACTTTACCGATGATTTAGGTCAGAAATATGTCCTCCGTGTACCTATACCAGGAGCTTCGCATACTAAAGTTGAAAAATTGAGTGATTTTCTAAATTATACTCTCAAACAACAAATTAATGCTATAGACCATGTTTTCGATCCAGATAGATCATCAAAAGATGTAATTGTTTCCCCACCAAGATTGGAAAAAAGAAAAAGAGATGTTCTCGAATCGCCTCCTAGACATAAACAAACAAAAACAGATGTTCCTAAGAGTAATGAAAAAAATCCAATTTTGAAAAGTGAAAATGTCATTTCTCAATCATCTTCACCTGCAAAAATATCAGATGGGAAAAAAGAAGTAAATAAAACTGGAGGTCAAAAGGTAACCATTCCTTCCTCTCCACCAAAAATATCTAATACACGTCAAACATTGAATGAAGAAAATAAAAATCCTGTAAAAACTGTGCAAACTAAAAACATTGCGCAATCAGCCCCACTCGTTCAAAATAATCAAGAGAAAAAAATAGAAAAAAGTGAAAAAGTCATTTCTCAAGGAAATAAACAGGCAGATGTTCAAAATGAGAAAATAAAAACTAATGAAAAAGGACAAACAAAAGGTGAAAAGGTCATCCTCACACCAAAATCATTAGAACAAAATGTTGCGCAACCTAATTCTTCTTCCAATAAGGAAAAAGATATTGAAAGGATCGAGAAAACTTATATCCCACCTGCTATTACTCCTCTATTTGCTTTAGGATTGCCAGAATTTGAGAAAGAAAAAAATAAAACAATAATAAAAGAAGAGGATGAACTAGAATTTTCTATTGAGAAAGAACAAGAAGCAAACAATAATTATAAAGATAGTTCAAAATTTTTATTATGGAGAGGTGGTATACGTCTAAGAGGGAATTTGACTCTTCTAAAAAATATAATAGACTCAATTAAATTCGAATATAATATAGACTTTGCACGTTTTCGTCTTTTGTTTACTCACGAAAATATCGATCATATTTCTTTGTCTCCTCAGCTGGGTTATGTTCTAGGATTTGAAAATACAATGTCTATTCAGAATGAAGAAATAGCAAAATATGGTTGTGATTTGAGAGGAGGATTTTCTAGTTTTGCTGTATATTCAAATGGTTTAACAGAGAATATGATTATTGGTAACTCACTTAGTTCCCTGCTCCGAGTGGTTTCTGTTTCCGGCGCAATGCCTGGAGAATATAACGAAAAAATTTATGATACACCAATTTATGCTCGAGTTTTACCAAGAGAAATTAATGAAATAGAAATAGAACTGAGAACATTAGATAATGGAAGACTTGTACCCTTCGCATACGGAACAGTTCTGATAGTATTGATATTTAAGAAAGTGATAAATTTTTAAAAAAAGTATATAAACGATAATTCATTCATTAATTATTTATTTTTATTCGTTCATTTTTATA